>FXXK01003001.1:0-42500 GCA_900184695.1 Betula pendula
AGAATTTGGATCTAGATATACTTGTATGTATGTGGTCCGGGACTTGGAGTAAACGGAATACATATATACATGTATAGCTGGATGCTATATATTGTACAAAGTTATACATTAGATAGGTTTATATGTATATGTATCCAAGCGTATTTTGGAGCATATGCATATATTCACAGCTATATGGTATATTTCAAAGTGCTTTATGAATGCATTGTTTACCTCATCAGCTATACTAAGTTTGAATAAATGAAATGGTATTTTTATGAAGTGAGCAGCTGTTAATGTAAACGATTGCATAAATAAAAGTTTGGCTCAATGCAAAAACCTTGGGGGGGTCTTTATTCATTATGAATTGTTGACTCACCCTTTTTTATTTTTTCCCCTATGTAATCATGGATGATCTCTATGGTTGCATAGATGATATTATTGATGCAGGTACTGAGGATCTTGATGAAGATCCAGTGGCTGCATATGTGGGTTATAACTGATGGCTGTATACGCCAGATGCTTTTGTATAGACTATGTTGTCTAGTTTTGTTTACATTAATATGTTGTACATTTTAAATAGGTTGATGTATTTGGCTAAGCCATATGTGGCTTTTTGTTAGCCATTCTTTTGTTGTATAGTAGATGTTCTAAACTTGTTTCTATTAGTTGATGTCAGCTCCAAGTTATAATTCTACATGTTATGTTATTTATTTTTTGTTACGTGTATATTGTTAACTTTGATATGATATGCTCAGATTGTAAGTTAATGATGTAAGTTTTACATGAGCCTCTGTGATGATACGGTTTTATTTAAAAAAAAAAGTGTCATGAAATCGGGTCGCCACATACATCAATAGATTCTAGAGCATATACCATGTTTCGCAACAAAGGAAATAATACTACTCTAATTTCATGCCAATACCATTTCTTTGCATATACAATAGTCAGTTTGTTTATTGGGAAAAAAAAGTTATAGGACAACTATAACCAAATTTGTAGGAATTCAATAGGCTAGAGACAATGACTAGCATTATTTTTCTCAATCCAGATTTTATCAAGTGTAAGCGGACACTATACATAAAATAGGCTAGAAACCACATATAGCATATGAATCATGTACTCTCTACCACACATCAAAATGTAGTACTCCTTGACAAGCCCCAATGAAACCTACTCGCTGTTCTAGATCGAAGATGCAGTTGTGATCACTCATTCAGCCATATGCTCGTGCAAAATTACAACAAGTTAAAGAGTTGGAATTATCAAAACTAATGAACAACTCATCTACAGTTGATCCACCAAACAATAAAAAACAGTTTCTTCTGTAAGTAACTAAAGGGTCGGAATATTCAATATTGCTAGATGTAGTTGTAAATCATATATGATGGATCAGAACATGAAGTTAAAATAGAGTTCGACCTTATTCAGTTTTCATGTAGAACTAAGCTAGTAAAAGCATGGAAAAATAAAAAGGAAAAGGAAAACATTAATTCTACCTAGTCTCCAAAAGCAGTGCAAGGAGAACATAATATTACAAGCATTCAGATTGAAATAAAAAGGTCCCAATTGAGAAGATAAATTTTAAAACTTACCTGATTAAGAGTATTGTCTTGAGACTTCTTCCATAGCTTCCATATCATGTCCTTGTATTAAGTGTGAGTAAGACCTGGTCTCTTCCTTCAACTTAGGGAGCTCAGCTTCCTCAAAAGCTTATAATTAACAGAAGAAATCAACAAAGGAAGAAGACAATATGGACCATACATTAATAGGATTGGAAGGAGCACATGTATCAAACACCCAATACAAGAAAGTGTTCAAGAGAAGAACTTTATGACTAAATTTGATCCACAAACCAATACATTCACAACTTGATGAGGTATTAAAAGTAAAGCCTCAAAGCCCTTTTCAACATTTAAAGATACTCATAAATACCAATCAAAATATATAAAAGGGCTTTGAGGTATTATGAGTGTATATGCCTCAAAGCCTTATCAGAATTCGAAGCCACATTATAGCTCAAGATCTCGCATTCTATCCACTTCTCTGTACCCTGTAAAAGCAAACGAAAAAAAAAAAAGAAATAACTAAACATACATCAATAGATTCTAGAGCAAAGAATAGTAATCAAAGAGAAAAATATACCTTATAGTGGAGAGTTCTTGAAGAACAGTTGCTCCTTTCTTCAGAGATAGTAGAAAAAAAAGGATGGAAATTTATTTTTGGCCTTTATCTTGGTCTCCTCTATCTTCAGCGATCGAAGACATCAGATTTTTGGCCAAAAATTCAGGTGTTTATTTGATAGAGTTGATAAATCATATCCTTCTTTTTGCATCTCTCTGAAGAGTTGGTGGATTTCTGACAAAAGATCAAAAAAACACAGAAGGAAATCTTGAGTTAGTCGCAGGAGAAGGCCTATGTCGATGGAGAAGAACTCTCTTAATTGTGTATAGGCGAAACGACCTAAGAGCCCCTCACCAAAGCGATCAACCGTGTACTCAAATAAGGGTAAAATAGTCAATTATGTAGGGAAAACAAAAATTACTGTGGACAAACAAAGGAAAAAGCAAAAAACAAAAAAATCTTCATCTCTTTCCAATGCATAAAGGGCAAAATGGTAATTAACATACCCAAAAGACAAAAATGTTGTTGTACAAATATCCACCTAAATAAATAGGCGAATAAATGCACGTTTTACTCGCAAGTGCACAAGATCAAAATGATAGTATAGACGGCAAATACGAGATCATTCCCACGAGGATTGGTAAACTATGTTTAAAAAGCAATTCCTAAAAAGATATTGTTGAATGAAACGAAATAAATGATTGACTTGAAATAATAAGAATAAAGGGCTAGGGCTTTGATATCCACCGCTAATCATACTCAAATAAGGTAAACAATATGCACAATGCTACAACCATATCATGATACTCAATGTTTGCCAACTTAAGGGCATGGCATCTACTCCTTAGGCTATTGATCTCCCTAAGCAATGAGTTAGGCATGACATCTACTCTAACTCTTTTTCTTTCTCAAAGGATTTAGCATGGCATCTACTAAGTTGTTCTTTAAGAAAGCATAAAACTATGGAGATCGACAAACACATGGAGCCTAGAGCATGGCATCTACTCCGGTTTTCCATGTTGATTAATCCAAGAACCTGTGATAGGGTTCTTTTGTTACTCTATTAGGCCCAGGACTCGGCCATCCAAATTGACCTAAATAACAAATCCATACCACAAGTATATGATGATCAAACACATACATGTGAGGAATTCAAGAAAACCGGAAATAATCAAGTTAAGCATCAAAATATGAATTGTAGCAAGACAAATTGAAACCTTAAAGAGACATGACTAGGGCTTTAATCGAGCCCTAACTAAAGTATTAGCTACACATAATTTGGATGAAAATCATCCCCATAAGAAAATAACAAAGAGAAACTAAAAAGAAATAAAGAACTAAGAAAAACCCTTCTTTGAAGCCTTTGATTCTTCTCCTCAAGCTTGTGTATTTCTTTTGGAGGACTTAGGGGAGTATTTATAGAGTTTAGGAGCAACCCTAATCAATTTCGTGTACCCTAGGAAGTCCAAGATTGAGTTGGGGTCGGATTACCCTCTTTTCATATCAGTTCTGCCGACTTCGGAGGTTCCCAGCGCACGATGATGCTCGAGCGTCATTTTGGGCGCTCGAGCGTCAGGTGACATGACGCTCGTTTCCAGCGCGCCAGCGTGCCATGGCGCTCGAGCGCACCTTGGATGAAAAAACTTTGGCTTGATGATTTGTTCCTCTCTGAGTCCTCTTTCCAACGCACTTAACCGTGCCTTAATCCGAGTTTTGAGCTAAGAGTTATGGCCAAAATAGTGCACAAACGTCAGATTTTCAGCAACTTTGCACAGTTCATGTGTTTTGAGCTCAAGTTGATGGAATTGACTTCTTTTCTTCCAAAACCTACAAAATAAGGGAAAAACACAAAAACAACACAAAACATCAATTATAATAAAACTAAGAGATTAACATATGTGAATTAAGGGGCTTGAATGTGTAACATTCAGCACTTATCAAATGCCCAATCAAATCTCAAAATCCTTAGCCTTCATGAAGGTCAAAACGATCTCCTCAAAGAAAAATTCACTATTTGATGGGTCAATAGGCTCTTTGCTTATAGGTTTAAAGAAGAGAGATATATATATATATATATATAGATTAATATTAATATATATATAATATATATATATATATATATTATATATATATATAATATATATATTCAAATCAGTTGATGCAATTTTCGAACGACTGGACAGGCAACATGGCTCTCATAAAATAGAAAGATAAAGTCACCAAAATGTCGATCCTACGGGAGCAGGGGACCCTCCGATGCTCTCTTCCTCCCACTCTCTCGTTTTAGTTTTCCACTTTGAGAATAAGGCAAGTCTACCCAGTGGCAAAGCCAAAATTTTGGTTCAGAAGAGTCAAGATCTTTTTTTTTTTTTTAATGAATGAAAAAACAAATAAAGTTGAACAAAAAAATTAATTAAAATATTAAATAATATAACTAACGAAATAAATAAACAACTCAAAAAATTTAATTATTATTTAAAACATAAAAATGTAACTTACAATTTATTTTGTCACACCTAGCGCGTTAATTTATTTAATTGCCCTCGGCGAGTCATCATACTTTAAAATCACTCAATAATTTTTTCATTGCTGATAATTTTGAATATATATTTCTCAATTTATGTAACCATACAATAATTTATCCACTGATTTCCCATTCGGTTATATAAAC
Organism: Betula pendula; assembly: GCA_900184695.1. NCBI lineage: Eukaryota > Viridiplantae > Streptophyta > Magnoliopsida > Fagales > Betulaceae > Betula > Betula pendula. Next base: position 4,775 of record FXXK01003001.1, read on the forward strand.
GATTTTTAATAATATTCATTGCTGAAAAGGCTCTTTCAACAGTAGCTTTCGTAATAGGCAAAATCATTGACAATGTCACCAATGAATACACGATATCCCTTTTCATCTCTACCATCTTCTTAGCAAGTTGTTCAATCCCTTTGAATGTTACGAATTCTTTACTAAAACGCATGTTAATGATATATGTTTCAAGTTGGTTGTCACAGGTGATAAGTTAAACTGTTGAAAAATCATTCATATAAAATTGAGCAAGATGAAGTAATTTCTCTTTGTTAAAACCAGCAAATGAGTCATCTGAACTTAAGCATGCAATACAAAGTAATAATTCAGAATTCACTTCATTAAAACCACATTTAAGTTTTTGGAGTTACATGTCTATAACAGTATAATAAAGCCACACAGTAACGATGTGAATTTTTTATACTATGAGCTTTTTGTCGTGATTGTGATTTGTACAAATCATTCATATTGGAGACAACAATATTGTTTTTTGCACAAAATACATAAACTTCTTCAAATAAAGAGTTCCACCCATCTTCTCTTATAGCCTGTAAACGCTGCTTTAAAACTTCAACAAATTTCATTGCATTTAGAATATCTTGATCTTTTCATTATAATGCTTGAGATTAGTGGCGGGGTAGCAAGGGTCGCGAGGGGGCAAATTTTCTTGACCCCCTTAGAGTGGAAGCCCCCAAAAATTTTCTCGGCCCCTTAGAATTCTCCTAGCACTTTGAACTTACCCACCCTCAAACTTTTAGTCACTTATTTAAGGGGGAAACTCCTAATAGAACTCCTTCGTTGTTGACGCTGAAGTTCGAATTAGTAAACTTCTCCTGCCGCTCTTTCAACTTTTAGTTTTCACTCTTCAGACTTCAGAGCCTTTAGTCCGAATCAGTGTTAATCTGTAACTCTGTTATAAACAAAAGTTAGACAAAGAAGCTAAGAAGAAACGGAAGAGATAAAGAGTGGAAGAAGACACTTCTCATTGTTCTCTTCTTTCTTTTGTTCTTTTTTTCTATGCCACTTCTCGTTGTTCTCAGACTCTCTTCCACTTTCAAGATTGAGGAGGCACTTGACTAACGAAGAGTGACGCATTGACGATTGAGGAGACACTTCGCGAATCACGTTTCACAAATCACAAGAGTCATCCCTATAGGCTTGTAAATCACAACTCATATAATTCAAGGCTTTAAGCTAAAAAGAAAAAAAAAAAAAAAAAGGCTACAAGCCTTGCCTTGTTGAATTACTTTCAAAAACTAATGAATATACCCCAATTCATAGTGAGTATTGCTTAACAAAAAGAAAAAAAATATATATATATACCCTATGTAGTTCATAGGTTCACAACTCACAAATTGAATCACAAGATGAGCCACTGGCCCATAAGTGTTAGTCTATATTTTGGAAAATGAAGCCAACACGCAAGTTGGCATAAATGAAATTATCCATTTTTTTTATTAACTGAATGACCAAATGGAAAATGCGGTGTTTAATGTAAGTCGATTAATGAGAAACGAAACCTAGTATATATTGTGATTTGTTATACTCTGTCGTGAAACAATTTTATACACCGAATTAGTGAATCACTGATCAAAATTTTAAAATTCTTAAACTCTTCTCAACAGTACTTGTAACGACCAGGAAAAAACGCTAGCCACATTTGCACTATCACCCCAAAAGGACTAGTCAATTTTGGAGTTTCCCTAGAATCACTTATAAAGCCCAGTTTCACCTAGTAACTAGGCGATGTAAGACTCAACACTCATGACTTTCTTTATAAATCACCCACTCTATGTGGGTTAGTTTCTTCATCTTCTCAATATGGGACCGGGGTGTTACAAACTCCCCCTCTTAAACTCCTGACGTCCTCGTCAGGGTCATGTCATGTAGTGCTCAGTACACATGGCCTGGTGTTACTAATGCTCTGATACCATTTGTAACGACCAGAGAAAAACGTAGCCACATCTGCGCTATCACCCCAAAAGGACTAGTCAATTTTGGAGTTTTCCTAGAATCACTTATAAAACCCAGTTTCACCTAGTAACTAGGCGATGTGGGACTCAACACTTATGACTCTTTTTCTAAATCACTCACTCTATGTGGGTTATTTCTCATCTTCCCAATATGGAATCGGGGTGTTACAGTACTCCTTTGAGTTCCACAACCCTTCAGCAAATTAATTAAAAAATCAAGTACTAGCTTGCTTAGATTAGAGTGAAAAGTCAACATATTTTTCATAAAAATGACTCATTATCATGTCCCTTGTGTACGAAAATTTTGGCCTCGCCATTGCTTGAGATAACTCATTTTTAATTCCTAAAACACTTTTCATCAAATGTAAATTGAAAGTAAATTCAAAATTTTGAAGCAACTGAATTAGTATATTTGCTTAAACACTCTGTTCGGAATATAAACCATCTTCAACCGCATCAATGACAAAAGAAAACATGAGAATAAGACTAACAATTGCTCTATAATGAGAACTCCAACACGTAATGATAGTCGCGCAAGCGCTACCGATTTTAAAATTTATAATTAATCACTCGCGATAGATCGTATCCTTGTAGGATAGCTCTAAAAGAGGGTATCGTCCGCAGGGACTGTGATGGTTGGTTTATCAAGTTTTCGAGATTTTCTTTAGCTCAACTCATGAAAAGAAGATGATTTGGTTTTTAAAACTTAAAAGACATAAACGTAAATGACTAAAATATAAATAACATAAACTTAAATGACATAAAGCGTAAATGACATAAATGTAAATGACATGAATGTAAATGACATAAAAGTAAAGATAAAGGTAGAATGCAGATTGTATCTAACTTGGAATTTTTAACAAAAGCATAATATGAGCGTATAAAGATTGTCAATCCTTACAACGATCTCAACATGAAAATACTATCGAAAGAAAAAGATAAAGCATCATAGTTTCACACTAGTCACTCACCTAAATAACATAAATTTAAATGACATAAATCTAAATGACAGAAAATCCTACATGTGAGATAACTCGTGTTTCCCTAGCATGCGATATAAGTCCTCTTAATAGCCTACCCAATATCATGAAATAAGCATAAAGCATCATAGGTTTCCACCCCTCTTTCCATCTATTCTAAGTTAAACTAACATAGATCGAGTTGTGGTCCCTAGCATGCCCTATCAAACTCACATAATATCATGTCAAAAGCATCATTGCATAGCTTATACTTTCTCAATCAAAGACATCAAAAGCATTGAAATCATTCAAAACTTAAACAAATTCCTCATAAACAAAGAACAAGTTTTCATTTCAAATGGTATAATCTTTAAGAACAAATCCTTTGCAAATGCAATCATCATACCATTTATACAAAATCCTAGCTACATACAATCAACCTCAACTCATAACCCCATGAAAAAATTTCATCAAACCCTAAATATGATTCATTTCCTCATAGGTTTGGATTTCTTCAATGGATTTGCAGAAATCCATTTCCTAAGGAATATTGGAGCTATGGGTCGAGTTCTATCATCTATATAATAGCAAAACAAAGTAAAAGAAACTAAAAACTATTCTGTACAAAACTCAAAAACCATCCTCTGTGCTCTCCCTATTTTTCGGACGAAAATTACATATATATGGAAGATGAGCTTTGATCTTTCTTAAGGAAAGATCAAGCCAAGAATCTAAAGTTTCCAGCTGTTAGGAGTCCTCTAAGAGATGATTTCGGCGCCTACAATGCGCTGGCAAGCCGCAATTTTGGACCAAAAAAATATCCCCACCGTCAACAGCTGTCAAAACATTCTTCCAGTTTCTGGAAGATGCAATGACGCTCGAGCGTTAGGATTGGGCGCTCGAGCGTCATGTGCTGCTGGTGCTCGATTCCTATGCGCGGGGCTTGTAAGCGTCAGGCTTTATTGCGGCTGGCGCTCGATCTCCAAGAACTGACGCTCGAGCGTCACTCCTTCTACAGCATTTTAATTTCTCAAAATTATCTTCAAGCTTAATGTCCCTGATATGTCTTGAATTTTCATTAAGACCTGAAAATAAGGCAAACACTAAAACACACTAAAAATATTAGATAACAATACAAATTAAGGTATAACACATGCGAGTTAAGGGGCTTGAATGTGTAACATTCAGCACTTATCACGTAATTTTGAGTCTTTTAAAATTCATTTCTTGATTCAAGCCACAACTAGTAGAAATTTCATTATTTTGTAAAGCTTGTACAACTTTAACAGTTCATTTTTCACGAAGTGTGTCATGACATTTGCATGATGCTCCAATAACATTAAAAAACATTATTAACCAAGCTAAAAAAAGTTGCAATTTGGATGTTTTTTTAGCAACAACTAAAGTTAGTTGAAGCTGATGTGCAAAGTAATGAACATAATAGGCAAATGAGTTATCATTCAAAATAAATGTTTTAAGCCCATACAACTCACCTCACATATTGTTAGCTCCATCGTATCCATGTTCTCGCAATTTGCTAATACTTAAATGATGCTTGTTAAGCACTCACTCAATTGCCATCTTCAATACTGTAGCTGTGGTATTGTTAACATGTGTAATGCCTAGTATTATAATATATTCTAATACTCACTGTATTTTCCTGATATTTTGGATTTATCATAATGACCATATTTCCCTGTATAGGTTTGATATGATTCTGTAATATTGTCCATTAATTCCCTAATTGTATTTTCTAGTTTAACTGGCCTTATTCAACTATAAATAGACTCTTCTATACACAGTTACAATAACATAGAAATATAGTATTCAGTTCATAAAAATATTCTCTAGTTATTTTAACATGGTATCAAAGCTAAGTTTTGGCCTTTTCTAAAGAATTAGGGAACCGTACAGTCTTTTTACGATATAGAAGTGTTTTTGACCTTATTTTGGTATAACCATTATACCAACAAGCTCTAAAATCTATAATCTACATCCTAGTGGTTTCAGATCGTCGTTATAGTGTTCCACGCGCCGCCTGAACTTTTTGTGTCCGTGTCACGCACTACCACGCACTGTCGCCGGCCACCACGCGCTGCCTTGTCAGCCGTTTCCAGAAATAGACACCAAAATCGTGATCGGAGGTTGCTGATCTATACAACTGTGTCAAGCACACGTCGCAAGCCCACCCAACGCGGCTCCACGTGCCGTTGCCAAGCCTCTGATTGCTTTCTAGCGCTTCACACATCGCTTCCTTCAGCCATTTGCAAAGAGAATTTTGGATTTCAGATCGGAGGCTACCGATCTACCGCCCTGCCGCCAGCACATGCCCCTAGGACAATTGACGTACTACCATGTGCCGCTCCAGGTCAGCCCTCGCAGTTGAGCTCACCAACTGCTCCTTGGTCTTTGCCGCACCTGATCCCAACAACCGCGCTCACGGTACCTACCGTATGCCCAGCCGCACCGAATCACTGCTTCTGAGCTCACAACACCTATCATAGTCCAACCGCACCGGATCATAGCTCCTGAGCTCACAGCACCTACTGTAGTCTAGCCGCATTGGTTCACACCCTGTAATCAAGCTCACAGTACTTATCCTACAAGCATCCGCACCAGATCCAAGCACAAAAAAAAAAAAAAAAATTCCAATGGCCTTACCCTTTACTACCCCTCTTTCCAATACCAATGATATTACCCAACCTATTCCTATCATCCTCGATGGCTCCAATTACCCTGCATGGCTCAGTTTATGAGTAGGTGGTTCAAAAGACATTGTCTTTGGGAGTATGTATCTGGCGAAGAACCTAAGCCTATTGCTGAAAAAGATGAAACTGATGCTGCTCTTTCTAGCCATATCCGAACATGGAAGAGTATCCATTATAGGATTATTTCTTGGTTGTCCAACACTTGTGTCATCTCGATCAGCATGACTTTTGGTAGCCTTTGACAATGCCAAGGATGTTTGGGACATATTAGCCCAATGTTACAACGTTACCAACCTTGCTCAATGTTTTTAGATTGTAACCAAGCTCAATCGCATGCGCCAAGAACTAGGTCAGACTGTGATTGATTTTAATTCACAAATGACTTATCTTTGGAATCAATTATCTCTTTATGAGCCAGAATGGGTCAATCCAATTGATGCATCTCGGTACATCTCTTTTCGCGATAGCATGTGTCTTGTTGAGTTCCTTACAGCCATTCGGGATGAGTTTGAGAATACTCGGGTTTCTCTCCTCCATCGCTCATCGTTGCCATCTTTGGAAGGCGCTCTTAGTGAACTAATTTCATAAAAGACTAGATTCTCTACTATGAAGCTATACGCCTCTGAGATGGTCATGACCACTTCTTCACGCGAGACACATGCTCTCGGTTCCATTCCTGTTGGACATTCTTCCTCTACTCGAAAAATGTATTGTCACTATTGTGATAAACTTGGCCACAAGATCATTGAGTGTAGAGCGAGGCTTTCTCGAGGAAATTATAGGGCTCCTAGTCATAAGGCTGTTGCTGTCATTCATACTGATGCATCAAATATGTCTCTCACTAGCGTTGTACCCCAACCCGACACTCTTTCCCAACAAAAATTGAGGCTATTGATCATCAGGTTTTCTCTAAGTCCAAGCTCAATACAACAATGTCCACCACCTCAGTTAATCCTTTTTAGTTTTTTGACTCTGCCTGCTATAATCACATGACACCAGATTCTTCCATCTTTTCATCTAAATCTGTTTTAGCTGATCCTCCCAATATTTACACTGCTAATGGCCCACACCTAAATGTAAGTCACATCAGGTCTGTTTCCACTTACAACTATCTGTGTCCAATACATACTTAGTTCCTCATCTTTCATTAAATCTTTTGTCTGTTGGTCAACTTTATGAACTTGACTGAGACGCATTTTTCTAAATGAGGTTGTGATGTGTAGGATCCGTAGTCGGGACAGCTAATTGGGACCGCCTGTAAGATTGGACGTATGTTTGAGCTTTCGTCTCTCCATCTTCCTCCTATTGTGTCTACTGCTACTTCATCTCAGTCACCATCCACCACTCTCAGTTTATGGCATTCTCATTTGGGACATGTTCTTTAGCTTCTAGTGGTTAGTGGGTCTGTTGGGTCTGAGTCGTTTAATTGTGTTGCGTGTCAACTCAGAAAGCAAAGTGCTTTACCTTTTAATAGTAGTGACTCAGTTTCTTCTGCTCCTTTTGATTTAGTGCATTCTGATGTATGGGGCCCTGCGCCCACTCCCACCATGGGAGGATCCCTTTATTTTGTGATATTTGTGGATGATTATTCTTGATACACATGGCTTTATCTTTTACAAAACCGTTATGAACTTCTCAAAATTTATTTTGAATTTCAGAAGATGGTTCTAATCCAGTTTTCTCAAAACATAAATTTTTTTCGTTCTGATAATGCCATTGGGTATCTTGAATCTTCCTTTCTTACCACTCTCAAACAAAATGGCACTCTTTCCCATCGTTTCTGTCTGAGTACTTCTCAGCAAAATGGTCATGCTAAACGCAAACACAGACACATCTTAGACACAATTAGGGCATTGCTGCTTCCCGCTTCTATCCCTGAACATTTTTGGGAAGAGGCTGCTCTTACCGCTATTTACACTATCAATAGGGTTCTATCTCCTACTACTCTCAATAAGTCTCCTTATGAACTCTTGTATGGTTCTCCTCCCGATTGTCAATCCCTAAGAGTCTTTGGTTATGTTTGTTTCGCCATTCTTCCACCCCATGAACGTACTAAATTAGAACCTCGTTCTCGTATCTGTTGTTTTCTTGGTTATGGCATAAAACATAAAGGATATCGTTGTTATGATCTCATTGCTAAACGTCTCCGCATTTTCCGCTACATCACATTTTGGGAGCACAGGTTCTTTAGTGATATGAAGTCTTTTCCTCTTAGTCCCTCTTGTTCATCCCCTATCTTCATTGATATCTCTTTTAATTTGCTCCCTGAACCTATTGATCTTGATGCAGGGATGACAATCTCTCCAGATGACTTTTTGACGGTCGGCTCCGATGCCCCTAACCCGCCTGTTGATCATTCTACTACTCCTCATGAGCCTGAACTTTTTGGCCCTCATCATTCTACTCAGGTAAAAGCTCCTCCTTCTCATCTTCATGATTATCATTGTTACTATGCCATTGCTACTTTACACGAACCTCACTCATTTCATGAGGCTAGTACTAATCCACTTTGGCAGGAAGCTATGTCTGAAGAACTTACTGCTTTTAGCAAAACTCATACTTGGGACTTAGTTGATTTACCTCCAGGGAAAATAGTTGTTGGGTGTAAGTGTGTATATAAGATTAAGATAAAATCTGATGGATCTATTCAGCGATACAAGGCATGTCTTGTGGCAAAGGGGTTCAATCAGAAGTATGGTATTGATTATGAGGAGACCTTTACATTGGCGGCTTGCCTTACCTCTGTCCGATCCCTCATTGTTGTTGCCTCTGTGCGTCATTAAGATCTTTTTCAGATGGACATGAATAATGCATTTCTCAATGCGATCTTAGTGAAGAATTTTATATGTAGCCTCCTCCTGGATACACTCGTCTGCCACACAAAGTTTGCAGACTTCGCCGGGCATTGTATGAGTTGAAACAGGCTCCACGTGTTTGGTTCGCCAAATTCAGCTCTACTATCGCTCAGATTGGGTTTGTTTTTAGCTCTTATGATTCTGCACTTTTTAGTCGGCAATCTAATGCTGGTCTTATTCTCCTTTTGCTATATGTGGATGATATGATTATTACCGAAAATGATGTTGCCGACATTTGTGACCTTCAATAGTTTTTTGCCAGCAATTTGAAATGAAGGATTTGGGCTCCTTTGGCTACTTTCTTGGGTTGGAAGTTTCTTTAAATTCATATGTTACTATCTTTCTTAAGCTAAATATGCTTCTGATCTCCTCTCATGGGCTGGCCTTTCTGATTGTAAAATTGTCGATAGTCCTCTAGAGATGAATGTAAAGCTTTGCGCCACTGATGGTGAGTTACTTCCAGATGCCACTCTTTATAAAGAGTTAATTGGGAGCCTTATCTATCTTCCTGTCCTGATATCGGATCTTGCCTATGCGGTTCATCTTGTCAGTTAGTTCATGACCGCACCGCGTTCCGTTCACTACGCTGCTGTTTTTTGCATCCTTCGCTATGTGAAGGGCACATTGTTTCATGGTTTGCATTTCTCTTCTCACTCATCATTAAACTTACATGTGTATTCAGATGCTGATTGGGTAGGTGATCCTACCGACCGTTGTTTAATAACGGATTATTGTTTTCTCCTTGGCGATTCACTCATCTCTTGGCGTAGCAAGAAACAGTCTATTGTTGCCTGCTTTAGTACTGAAGCTGAGTACCGTGCCCTTGCTGACACCACTTTTGAGTTACTTTGGCTACGATGGCTCCTCCATGATATGGGTGATTCTTAGACTTTTAGCTCTCCTATATTCAGTGACAACCGAAGTGCGATTTAGATTGCGCATAACAATGTTTTCTACGAGCGCACTAAACACATTGAGATAGACTTTCATTTTGTACACTATCATCTCTTGCAGGGGACTCTCCATCTTTGTCCTATTGCTTTGGCTGATCAGTTGGCTGGTATGTTTACCAAAGCACATCCACCTGGACGCTTCCATGCTCTTGTTTCCAAACTCAGGTTGGCTTCTACATTACCACCTTGAGTTTGAGGGGGAATGCTAGAATATGTTCTAATACTCACCTTTATTTTCCTGATATTTTGTATTTATCAGAATTAATATATTTCTCTGTATAGGTTTGATTTGATTCTGTAATATTATCCATTAATTCCCTTATTGTATTTTCTAGTTTAATTAGCCTTATTCAACTATAAATAAGTCATTTTGTACACAATTACAATAACACAGAAATATAGTATTCAGTTCATACAAATATTCTCTAGTTATTTTAACACCTAGAAAACGATCAATCACATGGCCCCACTTATCTACATAAGGCAAAACGATTACCAATTGTTTTTTAACAAATATATCATGGGATTTATCAACTATGATAGCAAATGAAAAGTCTCCAAGATCTTTAACAATAGCATATAGAGTTTCACTTGCAACAGCATTTGCTATTTCTTTTTGAATGTCTGGTGTGGTCATTTTATGATTTTCAAGAGTATTTTCTAAGACTACCTTCTCAATTTCTTCATTATTTTTCCGCAAGAAACCGCAAAAATCCAAGAAACTTTCCCTAATTATTCGAGTATTTAGATTCATTGTGGCCATGAAATGCTAATTCATGTTGCTATAAAAAAAAAATACAATTAGTTGATGTATTCAAACGAGTTCTATATTCCCTTTTATGCTAATTTGATTGTTTGTCAAAAAAATGTTTTGATACTTTGTTTTTGGTTTAACAAAGCTTCACATCTTAGTCGAGATTGATTATGTGCACTATTGTGAGCCCCCACATGACTATGTAACTTTTCTTTCTTTTTTCAATTTTTAAACCCTTCAGTAACAAATGAGTCTCTTTTTACTTGATTTCTAGTTTCCAGTCTGAAGAGATAACAATATAAGCAACACGTAGCATCTTCTGAAATGCTATATTCAACCAATCATCATATTCTTTGAACTATGCTAAATTAAAACAACGCCATTTTTTTTTTAAATTGTGTTTGTGAAAAATCATGGTTAACAAGGTATGTAATTAGTGTTTTATATATATATATATATATATATATATATATATACTTAGCTGTTAGTTGGCTCTTAGGTTTTAGTTTAAAGTGGTGTTCTTTCTAAGAAAACAAAATACTAAATCTTGTTTAAAGTGGCGCCACAACTTAGCCCTTAGGTTTTTTTGAAAGCTAGCCCTTAGGTCATTCTTCATACTTTAGTCAATATTGTTAATTAACAAAAGAAAAAAGCCTTTCAAGTTTTATGTTGGCACCGCAATCCGCATATTTAGTGTTTGTCACTTTATCTTGTTTTAAGGTTTAAAAACGACGCGTTTGTGCTTTTATTTAAAAGTTTGTTTTGTCAAAAATAAAAAATAGTTGTCTTCTTTCCTCTTCCTTCTTCTTCCTTTTGTTTGACCTCATCCTAAACCTTGAAAGGCTAAAACAAAAATAGACTAATTGGGAAAAAAAAAAAAAAAAAAACTTCGGGACTCAGGCAAAATTTCTAGGAGGTGAGGGGAGCGCATTTGACCTATCTCGATCCCCCCCTCCCCCTTCGCCCCTAAGTGTACCTGGATGTGTTCCCCTTTTATTAGGAGGCTCTTTGTACATGATTCTTTAGATGCATGCCACGTGATTGACTTGTGATTGTACGATTATTGTCATGCAATGGGGTGATATATTGGGCCTATAGGTAATTAATTGTATCACCAGTAGCCCCCAATTCCTTTGGCCGACCTGTCCAACTCGTCGGACATTGAGAATTTGGTTTTTGACTTGCAATTGGAGATCTCTGAGGTGCTCTATCTTGGTGGCCGAGGAGAACTTCATGTTTTAGTAATTTCTTGTAGGAGCTTGAAATAGACAAGAATAATGACAACTATGCAATTGGTTAGCTCAACTATACCTAGACTTTGGTCTAGGTCAGTACAATAGATTAGTTCAGTGATCAGTGAATAATTAAATCATTATTAATAAATAACGGTGGAGAATATATAGGTGTGCTAAGATCATACATTGCCCCACTAGTGTTTTTGCAAACAAATTTTATATCGCTAAATAAAGAGAAGGTATAAGTTTACTAGAGCTTAGTGACGTGGAGGCTGCCAAAAAACATACTCGGTGTTTAGAGACTATTGAGGGGGTCCTCATGTCTTGCTAGCTCGTTCTTGAAAATAGCTACTCATACCTTGTCAGCTCATTACTGGGGGAGGTCTTCGGTGCCCTATCAACTCATGACCGAACAAGGTGCCTTGTCGAGCTCGTGACTGGGACAAGGTCTTGGTCATCTTGTTAGCTCATGATCGAGTGAGGTCATCAATGCCATGGTTCATGATCGAGTAAGGTGCCTTGTCCCAACTCTTGACTAGGACAAGGTCTTTTTCATCTCGTCGTCTCGTGACCGAGTAGAGTGCCCAACACATGGCGTAAGTCTTAATTCTCTTCAGCTTGTGACCAACTGAGGTCATCATACCCTGTCGGTTCGTGACCAGGGCGAGTCTTGGGTCCCTAGGTGAGTGCAATGTCGATCCTAGCAAGTTAGGATGTATCCTGACCGACAATTTTGATCCTTGTGGATCACGATGTATCCCGACTCGTAAAGATGATGTAGATCCTGGTAGGTTGGGATGTGTGGCATCTCGACTGACAAGTTTTTTCTTGTAGAAATTCAAGATAGACAAAAATGTGTAGTAGCTATGTTGCGAATTAGCTCCAGTATGACTTGACCTTAGTCTTTGTTAACCCAATGGATTAGTTAATTAATTCACAGCAAAAACTTGCCAATTGGGATGCATATATATTGAACTTTTATAGGAAAAAACTAGCCAGTCGGGATGCGACACATCCTGACCCGCTAAGATCTCCATTTTCATTGCCCATCAGGACATATAAAGACCCGATTGACATTGACACATGTTAATTTTTTAAGTTAACATGTGAAACTTTTTCAAATTTTTGGACGGAAAATAGATTTGTCTTTAGCAAAAAATGAGGTACCAACTATAATATAAAGTAAGAGTGCTGATATACATCAGTCTGGACTGATTCAACAGTGAATCAGCCTGGGCATGGATCAGAATTAAAATATATATATTAATATATATATATATATATAATATTATATATATTTATATATATATTTTAATCATGAGATCTATTTTTACAGACTTCACTTGTGAATCAGCTTGTGCTGTGATATATATTTACCGATAAAGTAAAATCGAGGTAGGTAGAAATAAATTCGTTAAACCATGGAAAAAGGTAAGGGGAGTGAAAGGTTCGCAAAACACACTCACTTTACCTTTCGGTGTATTTAGGGAAGGTTTTGGCGTCCCCTCTAACGCGGGCCGCGCGACGACGGGCGCTGGAGGAAGAAATCTTAGAGAAGACGCTCTTCTCTTGGGTCTTTTCCTTTATTTCAATGCAACACACAGGATAGCGGCCTCTTTTTACCGTCCCCGCAGCTTTCAAGAATTTGTATTGAATGCAAATTTTCTAAAGCATATGTATACATTAGTATTTATAATTTTAAGAGTATATAATAATAGATGGGAAAGCGAAACCCTACAAATTTTCTCACAAATTTTCTTAAGTTTAGGGCCTTCTTTTTCATGCAGAAGTTAGCTGCGTTGAGTCCTGTGCACTACCACTCGCGTTGCCTTCTCTACCACGCAGAAGCACAAACGGAGTTCCTTCTCCGATCAGTCGAGCCAGACACATGCATCTCATCGATCAAGCAATGCAGGACCCTCCAATCTTTGAAATCTGTCCACGCCTCAATGCTCAGATCACATCTTCACCTAAACCTCTTCTTCTCCACCAACCTCATTGCTCAGTACGCCTCTCTGGGCTCCATGTCTCATGCCTATTCCCTCTTCTCTACCTCCCAATCCTCAGATGTCTTCCTCTGGAATGTAATGATCCGAGGCTTCGTCGACAATGGCCTATATTACCGTTCCATGGTTCTATACAGAAAAATGCGAGAGCTGGGCATTCTACCTGACAATTTTACATTCCCTTTTGTTCTCAAGGCATGTGGATTTCTTAGGAATCTTGAAGTAGGAGTTAGAGTACATGGTAATGTGATAGAACTTGGGTATGAATCAGAAGTCGTTGTTGGTAATTCACTCATTGCCATGTATGGTAAGTGTGAGCGTCTTGATATCTCTCGGCTAGTGTTCGATAAAATGCCTGAGAGAAATATTGTCTCTTGGAGTTCGATGATTGGTGCATGTGCACAGAATGCGCATTACGAGGAAGGACTGTCATTGTTCACCCGGATGTTGGAAGAGGGAATCAGACCAAACAGGATGGTTATCTTAAATGTGATGGCATGTGTATCCAGGGAAAACGAGGCTGATGATGTTTGTAGAGTTGTGATAGATAGCGGATTTGATTTGGATAAGTCAGTCCAAAGTGCAGCAATGGGGATGTATGCACGATGTGGGAAAATCGACATTGCTCGAAGATTCTTTGATGAAATCCTTGAGAAGGATCTGGTCTCTTGGGCATCCATAATTGAAGCATACACGCAAGCTGGTTTGCCTCTCACAGCCTTAGAGCTCTTTAAACAGTTGTTATCACAAAGAATTTTTCTTGATTCTGTCATCCTTTTGAGTGTGATTCGTGCTTGTTCAAATTTAGCGTCTTTCCAGCAAGCACGTTTCATTCATGGGTTTCTTATTCGGAGCTTTTTCAAAAACCAAATAGCACTTGAAACTGCTCTAATCGACGTCTATGTGAAATGTGGAAGTTTGGTATATGCTAGAAAAATTTTTGATAGGATGCAGGAAAGAAATATAATCTCGTGGAGCACCTTAATTTCAGGATATGGAATACATGGCCATGGCAAAGAAGCCCTTAATTTATTTGATCAGATGAAAGCCTCAATAAAGCCTGACCATATTGCATTTTTAGCTGTGTTGTCAGCCTGCAGTCATGGTGGGTTGATTGTGGAAGGATGGGAGTGCTTCAATTCCATGAGTAGAGATTTTAAGGTTACACCAAGACCTGAGCATTATGCATGCATGGTTGACCTCTTGGGTCGAGCTGGGCGACTAAGTGAAGCCCTTGACTTTATTGAAGGAATGCCTGCAAGGCCAGATGCTGGTGTCTGGGGAGCACTGCTTGGAGCATGCAGAATACATTTAAATGTAGAACTAGCTGAAGTTGCTGCAAAATCTTTGTTTGAGTTAGATGCAGAGAACCCTGGACGGTACGTTCTCTTGTCCAATATTTACACATCCTCTGGCAAAAGAAACAAAGCCCATAGGATTAGAGCTCTGATGAAACTAAGAGGGGTGAGGAAAATTGCAGGCCACACAATTATAGAGATTAAGAACAAGGTCTATACATTTGTGGCTGGGGATCAGTCACACCCACAAACTAATTTGATCTATTCAGAGTTGGAGAAAGTGATAAATAGGATTCGACAAGAAGGGTACACCCCTGATCTGAACTTTGTATTGCATGATGTGGAGGAAGAGACGAAGGAGAAGATGTTGTATGTGCATAGTGAGAAGCTGGCAATTGTGTTTGGGCTATTGAATACAGGACCGGGTAGTGTCATTAGAATTAAGAAGAATCTTAGAGTTTGTGGGGACTGTCATACGGCTACCAAGTTTATCTCCAAGGTTACGGGGAGGGAAATCATAGTGAGAGATGCTCACAGATTCCACCATTTTAATGAAGGTACATGCTCTTGTGGGGATTATTGGTGATTATTGTTATGGTCTGATTTCTAGTATTGCAAATGGTTTTTTCTGTGATTAGGTGGGGATTTGAACAAGCATGACCAATAAATATGTCAGGTAGTCTGGAGAAACCTCTCATGCCTCCTAGGATGCTGGTCAGGGTTTTCCATGTTAAAGATGCGATGAGATCTGTTACATGTATTTGCATCAAAAGTTGCAAAATATGGAATAATTAGGATCCGAAAACTTTTATATCCTCGCTTGCCATCTTATGGAGACAATACCTTCTTTTGAGAGCTTTTGCGAGATTGGTGAAGCTGAGTCAAATAGTGTTGAGTTTTCTGCTGTATATGTTCAACTTGGTTCAGTTTGTCTGCAAGTTTACGCTAATTGTGCATCTTTACCTGGAATTCATGAAGATTTTAATGGTCATATTGAATGATCCCCTTGAGAATTGAGCTCCATAAAACTCAGTATGTGCTTCTAACATCTGAAAGCCTGAAAGTATTCACCTTGTTCCGAAAACTCATTCTATGTTCTCAACTTTATTCTCAGAGAATACGAAGAGCAAAACCCACAAAAGATCATCAATTGAGAGAGTAGGATATTGGATTCCTGAATGTGATCATGTTATGCTCTCTGATATGAATAAAACTTCATTAGAGAATTCTAATAACCTTTTCCCACTTCAATTGTGGTTAGAAGGTCCTGCATAGAAGACAAAATCAGCAGAGAATATTTCGTCTTTGAGGATCTGGTGGTCCTAATGCAGTCATCCAGTTTGTGAGTTACAGGTCATCAATACCGATGCAAAATCCAGTGGCATTATAATATTCTCCTATAAGGTGAATGGAAGGTAAAAATATTGGGAGTAAGTCCTAAGTGAGTGAGATCACTATGTTGCTAATGGTTCCTGATCAACATCAGTCCCAGAGATTGAACATCACTTTTAAGAAGACCCCAGCTCTGAACTTTCTGGTGCTGGAATTAATGAATGTCTCCCAGGTAAGTCAACTCTCTCGACTGATAAAAAGATGGTGCACATGCATATGTTTGACAGATATTGCAGATACACCACACCATACAGAGGATGCAATTTCATGAAAGAGCTCTGTGATAAAATTTGGGGACTAACTTCTAATTACAGCTAGCTCATCCCATCTACTCTTCACGTCTCTGGCATTTCAGCTATACTGGGACTGAAATATATATCAGAGTTATTTGTTGGTCACAGTGGGATAATGCATAGTTGACCTACGTTGAATTAGAGACCTTTGTGACTAGAAAGCTCAGTTTTAGAACATTATCTTATATACGTTTCTCATGTACTAGTTTTATATTTTTATTTCTTTGCTGCTGTTGTCTCCAAGTAATATTCTTTTTGGAATATCATTTGTGGGTTTCATAACTGTTCGTTCTTTCTGAGTAAGAAGGGCAGTTGAGGACTGTTTACCATGTTGAAAAAACAAACACACCGTGAAAAATGAAAAAGAGCCCTGATGCGGGGTCCATTCTTCTTCGTGTGTTGGGGAGAAAACAGCTGAGGCCAATGCTTGATGAGTATACCGATGGGATTGAGCTCTCGGCAGAAAATAGATCATCAAGATTTGAATGGGTTAGGGATTTAAACCGACCAGAACGGTTTGAAGAATTAGAACTCAGAGATGGTTGAGAGAGGCAAGACAATTCATTGAAGAGCTGCTGTTGTGGCATATCAAAATCTGGCAACATATCGAAGTCCTCTGCAGGCTGCAGCAAAATCCATGATAGTGGCAGTAGAAGCACTTTGAGGGAGGAGAGGGAACAGCAGAACCAGTAGAGACATATAATGGATGGAGTTCCTCAGTGTATAAGCAAAAAAGCAGACTCAGCGCTCTAAACACTATGAGCATATTCACACATATCGCCACATCTACAAGCCCCCTTGCGAAAATCAGGACAAGAGACGCAGCTGTAATGGTACTTCCTTGGATCCCTTCTTCGAGCATTTTCCCCTGGATGAACAAACGAGCACTCAGTCCAATCATGAGAGTAGGCACCCCAAACAAGGGCGCACCTTGAATGAATACATTCAGAATTCATCAGTTGAATAGATGGTGTTCTTGTTATCAAGGAGAGATGGGTCAACAGGGTATTCTTTATTCTTTCTTCTATGATGCAGAAGCAGGGAGATCCCTAAACTTCATCTTTGTTGGTGAAGAAATAAAATCTCCGCAGGTTGTCATTACACGCCGCAGCTAGACGCATGGCTTATTGTTGGTGAGATGCAGTATCAGAAACGAAGAAGAATGGTCGGCGCAGGGAAGGGGTTGGGTCTTTCGGTTTAGTGTTCATTTTTCACTGACGAAGAAGACAAAACGAAGAAAATGGACGCCGCATCAGGGCTCCTTTTCATTTTTCACATGGTGTTTTGTTATGTTTTTTGTTTTTGTTTTCGTAGGGATGATGTGGCACCTGCTGACGTGTCACTGATATTAGGCTCCTGACATAGATGTTAACATGTCAAATACGGATAGCAAGCCATTAATTTTCTGTCAGTGACATAAGACCTGGCGCAAAACTTAAGGCTATTGTTGAATTGAATACTAAAAATTAAATCAAAATATGACAAAAACTTATGGGTTAAATATGATTTTTGCGAAACAGAAAAGTGATTAGGCTTGTTTAAATCATTGTTTGAAATAAAAATTATCTTGTGAAAATTTATGAATATTCTATTTAAGTTTGATTTTCTTGGAAGATTTTAAAGTTAAAATATCAAAATAGAGTAATGTTAGATATAAAATTTTTATTCTATAATTATTTTACAATGCTAATCAATAGTTTTAACCAATAATTGAATAGTCGTTAAAAAAAAAAATCGGGCATTATATAATAGTTATAGTTATTGATTTCTAACGTTTCTCATTAAAATATGATATTTAGTCTTTAAACTATGTTGCTTAGAAAAAAAGTCTTTAAACTTGTTCAAATCCCATTTTCAGCCTTAAAATATTGACTGCTTTAATTAAAAATGTAAAAAATGCTCAATGCTTTCTTGTCATAAAAAAAAAAAAAAAAAAAAAAAAAACTCAAGTATGGTACGTTGGATCAAAAAATCATCATTTCCGAAAGGTATATAAAAAGTGGGATGGCTCGTAAATAATTGTGTAGTTTTACACTTTTACCCTTTCTATTTCTCACTTTCTTCTCGCCAAGCAATCAAACTCTGCGTCATACAATGTCACCCCCGTAATAAAGCTCTAAACTAGGGGTATTTCCATATTTATTCAAATGCACCCTATCCAAATCAACTCTCTTTACATTTTACACTGTTTTACAGATGATTAAAAGAAACAGTTACAAAACAACACAACTTGTTCTTCGTTGGCTCTCTCTCTTTCTCTCCATGCGCAAGGCCTTGTCTTCTTGGTGCTCACTGCTCTCCCTCCTGGGTCTCGTAAAGGGGTGGGGCAGGTTGTGTCATGACGAGGGGTACAAGGAGGACCGTCATGATTGCAGCAGTACATGCATGGTGAATGCCAAGAACTGGAATCAGATTCCTAGTTGTTCGATTGATTGGGAATGACACCCACCAAAAGGCGTCATTGGAGTCTTGCATACAGAATTCACTGGATTCTTCTTTATTATACATAAGTATGAATTGGTATATTTACGCTAATAGATATGATATGATATGCAATTAATTTACCGAACAAAAGGAAAAAAGAAAAGAAACTTTTAGATTTTATATTAATTCATTCTCTTCATATTGTTATTATCTGCAATTAATATAGTCAATGTTATAATTCTTTATATAAAAATGCTACTTGTTGAGAATTGGGCCAAGAAGATATGTACATATACGTATAGGCCCATATCCCATCTAATTAATCCGGTGAACGCGTGAAAGGCCTAAACCTGCATGGCAGTGGACCGAAGTTGTAAGGTTCGGTTGATTCTGCAATGAGCTGTGACTACTTAGGTTCGGTTCTTAAACTGGAAGAGATAATGAACCTTGATAAAGAAAGGACAAAGTTCATCAAGACTCGCATTTAAGGCAGCCGACCTCGAATGCCACCCATGCGTATTTTCAAGACATACCAGCTCCAGGAATGCGACTGATGTGACTTGCGGGCAGAGGTTCCTATGGCATGGACTAGTACATGCATGACATCTGGAGGGGTCTTTATTGGCCAGCATTGGTTTAGAAGAAAAGGGGAAGCTCAAAGGCCCACCATAGAGGCTCATTTAATGAGCCTCGGGGAGTCCGCCATCATATAAAAAGGGAGAGAATTTCGTTTGCAAGGAGAGTAACACAACCTTAAAATATTCTAAGTCTCTTTGCTGAGAACCAGCTATCAGAACCAAACTGATTTAAGCATCAGAGCTATCCCCTGCCGAACCCCTTCGGCAAACTCTTGTGTCTGACTTTCTCTCTATTTACAGGTCCACGTGTCGTCGGATTCGAAAACTGTACCAACACTACTAAACATTTTTAAGTAACATTCTTATAGCTTTCTCTTTATATTTTTGTTTTTGTTTTCTATTAAAAAAAAAAACAAGTAGACGTGAATGTGTCATATAGATAAAAATGCTAAGAAGCTAGCATTTCTCTTGTTTATATATGTGGCCAATATTCAAACAAATCACCCATATGACATATTATTTACGAGAATTTATTTATCTTTTTTCTCTAATTAAATTATAAAACGTTATGATGATCATACAAATATACAGGATGTGGTACCGAATATGGTAGAATTATGTGTCCTTGATGTAGGAGGAAAAACAAATGTGGCCAACACTCAAACAAATCACCCATGTGACATATTATTTATGATAACTTTTTTTTCTAATTAAATTATAAAACGTTAATATGATCATAAAAATATATAGGCTGTGTGGTGCTAGATATAAGGTAGAATTATGTGTGCTTGATGCAGGAGGAAAAATAAATAATTGAGTCTTTATTTAGGTTATCAGTTTTATTTAGGTTATTAGTATTTATTTTATATTTTAAGTTTTTATATATGTTAACAATTATAATGTTGCATAACACAGAGAATCAAGCACGTGCATTGCACATGCCATCCCAACTAGTAACATATAAAGATTCGAGGCACACATGGTATGGATCAATTTTTTTTTTATTTATTTGAGTCTTTTTTTTTTAAGTAATAAATTCAGTGTGTGCATTTTTTTTTTCTATAATGTCTTCATTTTGTGAGATCAATATATAACATGTTGTGCCATATCAAATGTTATAAAGATGTATATAAAAAAATAGGAAAAAGTATGCATGCCTCCTTCAAATCATTTCATTGTTAATGTGTCTCAAAACTATAAATTATGTTAATGTTCTTCCTTAAACTATCAAAAAAAAAAGTCAATGTACTCCTTTAAGGCCAGTAAAAAAATAAAAATGACCATAAAAAATTTCAATAAAACAAAATGTTATATGTAAGACTTTTATTCTCATTTTATTCTTTAAAAATGATATAGTTTTAAAATTACTATTAAATTTATGATTAATTTTAGAAGTTACTTCACTTTTGAAAGAATAAAATGGAAATAAAAGACATTCGTATAGCATTACAAGTAGTTGAGAAAATAGTGCTTCTCTGAATCTTTCAGGGCAGAAAACACCATTGCTGCAATTTCTCTTGTGGACAGGAAAGCTACAAGCGTGATTCTAGTGAACTTCAATTAAGGTTGGAGACAAACTAAAACACAATCTTTATCGGTTCTGCACTTTTCTTGATGGTTTCTAAATATGCCGGAACATTTCCACGAAGGCTAGCTTCTGCGTAGGAATGACAACTATCCTCATCCCCATTTTCGTTACTAACAAGCATACTTCCATTTGATTTTTTCATTATTTAAGGGCTTGCTAGCTTCTTGTCTTGGACATTGTATAAATTGAGATATATACCTACAGGGTTGATAGGTATAGATGCTATATTCTTAGTACTTTGGAAGTCTGGATGGGTCTTGGGAAAACCTTTAAAATAATGGTAGTATAGAATACTAATGTTTAGATAAGGATTTTTTACAATTTTTTTTAAATTTTTAAATTTTAAATTACATTATTTCATGTCATTTCTTGTATCGAACCGCTTGAAAAATGCAATTTATTAAAAAGTAAATATATTACCGAGATAGTAAAAAAAAAAATTATTATTCATTTTTAAGAGACGATTCTTTTTATAGAATAAAAATACAATTTTTTATTCAAAATATTTTTTATAATATATAAAGCAAAAACCTGATAAAAATATAATTAATTCTCGCTCATCACTAACCTACCTACATACCACCTTTTAAATAAATGGCATTTTTGAAGCCATTCAAAAAAATAAGAAACAGTCTGAAATAAGGTTATTTGATAATCTACGAATTCAACCGTTCGCTAGGATCCAAAATAGCGACAAAGCGCATCGCATGTCCGTCCCATGACACATGTCATCTCTTCACACAGCATCGTCACCACGTCTCACCTTCCCCCTCCCATGCAAAAGACACATGTAGTTGTAGAGCTCCACCACTCAACCTCTCTCTGTCTGTCTCTCATGAAGCCACAGCCCCACAGCCACCATCACCGCCACTGCCACAGCCACGGATATGGAGGAGGACTGGAAAGAAGCCTACTTTCTGATGCCAAATCCATTGGAATGCTTCACAAAACTAATATTCCTCCAAGCAGACTTGATCTACAACTGCTTTGCGTCTCTCTTCTCCCCCATCCTTTCTCTTCTCTCCATCGTCTACGAGTCCTACCACCGGGCCGAGGAAGCCAAAGGGACCATGGAATCCGCTGTCCTGAAAGTGCCGTCCACCATCACCCACGGTAGCACCCTCTTGTTAAAGAAGCTCAGTTTTGGGTTCCTCGGTGCTGCATACGTGTGCATGATTTTGATGATCGTGTTGGTTCTAGCTATTGTCGTGGGTGTTGGGTTGGTGCAACTGTGGGTCGACCACCCTGTCTTTGTGAGGGAGAGGTTGTTTTTTGATTACACGGAGGCTTATCCTAAGGCTGTCTTTTATTTTGGTGATCATGTTGGGGTTGAAAGGAACAGCTGGAGGAAGCAGTCGATGGGTGTTCCAATAGGCCACACATTTCATGTTTCTTTGGCGCTTTTGATGCCTGATTCTGACTTCAATAGGGAGATTGGGGTGTTTCAGGTATGTATATATGCCTATTTCTCTAGTTTTCATGTTTTTAGATGTGGGTTTAATTTATAAGTTAGTAACTAATTGGAGAGAAGATATATATGACGCTCAGCTGGTCCTGAAACATATTTGAATACAGGAAAAGTTAAGATTGTTAAAATCCAGATGATTTTCTTTTCTATTTGTCTTTATCGATTTCCTTATTTTCTTAATATACTTAACCTACGTACCCTTCTACTCTAGAATACTATTATTCTAACATGATTATATATAGACAAGTTAATACGACAACAATGTAGCATTGTAATGGTGGAATTAATGTAAACCTCTAAGAGTCTAAGGTGAACTTGGCATTACATATGGTTAAAATTTGAGAGTATAATTACAAAAGCACCTAAACTTCGAGAGTAAGTGAATTCCCTTATTGTTATTATTATTATTGGATAAGAGAAGAAAAGGAGAGGTTATAAGGAAAATTCTTTGTTAGTACTCCTATCCAAAGTTGCCAAGGAGCCTCTTTTTTTTCAGTTTGGCCAAAATTTAAAATGAAAATCCGTTTTTACAAACAGCGCGCTATTAATGATCCAATCTTGCATTGTTCTCAAAGTTGGAATTCTGTAGAATTTGTAATCAACTATTATCTCCTGAAAACATGTAGCACAACTTTTTAGATTTAGATTTTCTAAAACAAGAGTAATCATTGATCTCACATTATCTTGATGCATAATTGTGCTTTTTTTTTAAAAAAAAATAATAATAATAAATAAATAAAATAAAATAAAATTCTTTCACTGTTCTTGTTTTCCAGTACCTGCATTGGCACATACATGCACTAAAAACAGAGTTTGTTTTATTAGTTGTCTGCAGAACTCTTATCGGCCAATGGAGTTGTGACAGCAAAATCTAGCCAGCCATGCATGTTGCAGTTTAGAAGCTTCCCAATTCGATTAGCTCGTACATTTCTTATGGGCGTCCCTCTTCTTCTTGGAATTTCTAGTGAGACTCAAAAGATAACCATTGAAATATTAAAGCACAAGGAAGGGAGGCAGAGAACTGAGGCCATAAGAGTAACTTTGGTTCCAAGGGCTGGAACTTCATCGCCGCCGCAGTCGTATGAAGCTCAACTCTTCATCCATTCTCAGTTACCATGGGCAAAACAATTGGTGCACAACTGGAAATGGACATTATATGTATGGACATCTTTATATGTATATATTATGTTCCTTATTCTTCTTCTGTGTTGCTTTAAGCCACTCATCTTCCCAATGACGGCGGCAAATTTGAGTGACCTCAGTGAGAGGGCGTTGACAATTGAAGAGCCTATAGAAGCAGAAATCGAAGCTAGAGAGGAAAGAGAGGTCTCAGAGTTGTTGAGAAGATGGAAACGAAGCAGAAGCAAGAGAGAGGCGATCTATGTTCACGAGACTGTCGTCTCATCCACATCCAGCATTAGTCTGACCAGAGAAGACACCAGTACGGTTGTTGAAGATATTCGGGACTCTGAATCAGTTTGTTAAGGAGAAACATGTACTTTCTGTTTTTAAGAGAAGAATGCAAACCCTGTACTTATGGTTTACGAAATTAGCTCCATATGGTATTAAGGTTTCATTTGTTTCGACGGAAAATGATTTTCAGAAATCATTTTCCGTGTTTTATGATGTTTGGTGGGACGTAAAATAATAGTCAACGAAAACCATTTTCAGTTTGACCGGAAAATATTCTTTAATTTCTATAAAATAGTTTTCCTTTTTTAAAACCGTAAACCATTTTTCGAATTTGAGCATCACATTCTCAAATCGTCGGACCACAGTCAAAACATCACTGAACCCCGCCGAAACCTAGTCAGGATATCTATCCGGGACATCGCCAAGACTTGGTCGGGATTCGCCTAGGATATTTTCAAGACCCGCCTGTGACATTGTCGGGACATCGCTGGAACACTACCGGGACCCGGTCGGGACTTGCTTGGGACATCGCCGAAACCCACTCGAGACATTTTTGGGACACAACCGGGACATCGCTGGGACCAGCCCAGGACATTTTTCGGGACTCGCCCGAGATATTTTCGGGACCCGCTCAAGACATCGTCAGGACCTGCCCGGGACATTACTGAGACATTTTCTGGATATGCTTGAGACATTTTCAGGACCCACCCGAAACATTTTTGAGACATCACCAGGACCCGCTCGGAACATTTTCGGGACTCGGTCAAGACATTGCCGGGACCCGACCGAGACATCAATAAGACCCGGTCGGGACATCACCGAGACCCACTCAGGACATTTTCAGGACCCGCTCGAGACATTTTTGGGACCTACCCGGGACATTTTCGAGACCCACCCGGGACATTTTTGGGACATCATCGGGACCCGCTCTGGACATTTTTGGGACTCAGTCGGGACATCGCCGGGACCCGCCCGAGACATTTTTGCGACCCACCCAGGACATTTTTTGGGGGCATCACCGGAACCTGCTCAGGACATTTTCGGGACCTAGTCGGGACATCGCAGGGACTAACCTGGGACATTTTTGGGACCCATCCGGAACATTTTCGAGACCCACTCGAGACATTTTTGAGACATCACTGAAACCCGCCCGGTCAAGACTTCGCCGGGACATCACCGGGACCCGCCAAAGACATTTTCAGGACCCACCTGGGACATTTTGGGGACCCACTGGGGACATCACCGGGACTTGCCCGGGACATTTTCGGGACCCGATCGGGACATCATCAGGACTCGCCCAGGACATTTTGGGACCCACCAGGGACAATGTTGGGACGTCACCGGGACCTGGTTGGGACATTATCAAAACCTACCCAGGACATCGCTGGGACTTGCCCGAAACATTTTCGGGACCCGCCCGGAACATCGTCGGAACCCACCTGAGATATCGCCGAGACCCACCAGGGACATTTTTAGGACCCGCCCAACACATCGTCGGGACCCCCTCGGAACATCACCGAGACTTGGTTGGGACATCGCCAGGACCCGTTCGGAACATGGCTGGGACCCACTAGGGATATTTTCGGGACTCGATTGAGACATCGTTGAGACCCGACCCGGGACACCGCTAGGACTTGATTGGGACAGTGCCCAAATACAGTCAGGACCCGCTCGAGATATCTCCGGGATACCGCCGGGACTCTCCCAGGACAATTTCTATTAATTTTTTAAAATTGTACATAAAAAATAACTTTTTTTGGTTAATATGATTGGTTGAAAATATAAAAAAAAAATATATATATATATATATTTGCGATTTTCCGTGCGCGCCAAACAACGGAAAATATTTTTGGCGAAAATCATTTTTCTAAAAATCAATTTCCCTAAAACCATTTCGATAAAAATCATTTTACGTTGAAACAAACGGGCCTAAAATGAATTCATAAGTCTTTGAGGTATGTCAAAAAAATAATTTGGAAAAACTTCATTTAGCTCCCGTAAACTTTCAACTCTTTGACATACCTCTCATAATCTTTAAAATGCTCACTTTAGTAATCTAAACTTTTAATGTTTCTCCCTTAACTCCCTTCCATCATGATTCCACTATTAAATCTAGTCAAAATTCTCAAAAGACTCCTATTTTTTTAAAAAAAAATATATATATATTAAAAAAAAAAAAATCTTAAAGATTCAGGCATAGTATTTTTACAAATTCCGTTAAATGTTGACCAACGCCTAAATCTTTGTAATTTTTTTTTTCATTTTTTTTCTCTAAAAACATGAGGGTATTTTGAAAATTTTGGCACCCCTCCGTTAGAATTTAACGAAAAATCCTAGTGAAGGGGGGTAAGTGAAAGAAATTAGAAGTTTAGTGTACTAAAGTGAAAGTTTTTAAAGATTGTGGGGAGGGGCATGTTAAAAAGGCTGAAAGTTTATGAGGCTATCTGAAGTCTCACAATGGAACCAGTTCGAACCGGTGTGAACCGAACTAGAAAAAGGATAGAACCAGACTGAACCTCCTTGCAACGAGATGAACCAATCGGTTTGTTTGGACCGGGTTGGTGGTGGGCTTGAACAGCTGGACTGATGGACTAGGTAGAACTCGGGTTTGAGTTGGCCTGGCTAGCCTGGTCGGCTGAGCCGGGCAAAGACCCTACTCAGTTGCCCTATTCGGCTGAACCGGGTGAAACCTGACCCGGATGGCCTGCTCGGCTGAACCGGGTAAAGACGGGTGTTGGGCCGTTGACGGATTTGGGCCTTATATGACCTGATTAGCCTGATCGGCTGAGTCAGATAGAAATCGATTTGGAACCGGTTGAATTTTGGGCTAGATCAGGTTGAGAAGCCCAGTGGACCGAACCGACTGAAAAAACCCACTAGGTGAGGTTGAGAAAACAGATTGCCTGAATCCGTGAAAGGCGCGTGCTACGATTGAAGACACGTGTAAAACATGCGCAGAGCATCTTTACTAGCTCGTGGAGAAGCGACAGATCCTTCTAGGGGCACATGAAGGCCTGTGGAAGCTTGGACGGCTGCAATCTTGACGGATCTGGACTCACGGGTGTTTGATCTGTCGTCTGGTGCCACCACAGAAGTGATTGGCTAAGATTTGGCAGTGCGTGGTGCACGGGTAGAATGTTTGGGTGGCGCGTGGAGGCACGTGAGGATGCCGTTAGTGGAGGATCTTTCACAAATCGAAAGACCTGTACCTTGTAGACCTGATTCTGGTATTAGATTTCCAAGTTACGATCTGAGAAAGGCTTGGAAGTGACTGGTAGAACAAGCGGATGCCATCAGTGGAGGATCTTCCATAGATCGAAAGATCTATACCTTGTAGACCTGATTCTAGTATTAGATTTCTAGGTTACGGTCTGAGAAAGGCTTGGAAGTGACTAGCAGAAGAAGATGATGAGAATGACAGCCTGTGGACGATCGGAACAGGGAGATCATTATACGCTGGAAAACATCAAAGATGTTTATTAAAGGCCACAAGAAAGTGGCTTTGATACCATGTTAAATATGTTGGAGAATAGTGAAGAGAAGAGAGAGAGCGGAAGCGGAAAGAGATTATGGAGTACATCTTGTATATTGAGTGTACGTAATGTGTTACAATAGTCTCTATAAATAGCGAGACTATGAGTAGTCACCAAGAAACCCTAGACTAAATAAGGTAAAGAATAAATCCTAGAATGAAACATAATAATAGAAAAAAATATATTCTAACAATTTAAATATCCACTGTCAAAACATTATGAAAATATAAGCTTAATTGTTAATTTGAAATACAGAATCTAGCCTAATATCTTCAATAATTTTGCAACTCTAAGACTCAATTCATCAGTTGAAGATAGAGATAATCCGAAGATAAAGAATCATCTCATTCGATTGGTTTATCATCATAACTACAACAACAAACTTATCTTTTGTTCTTCTCGAGCCAAATGTATATAGGTTGAGTTATAGACAGAGTTATTGTTTAGTATTTATCGTATTTCATTTGTTAATGTATTTATCAACAAAGTGTTGTTAACCATACTTAGCCATAATAATTTTGCAACTTTATAAACATGCAAAATTATCTCAAGAATGAAAAGACTCGCAAAGAGTCTCATAAGGAGATAAGGAAAGACATAATCCTAAAAGACTAAGTTCTGTTAGTTCTTTGTCACTAGTTACTTACCATAGGATAACAGTGAGTTTTACTAAGTGATTGTAGACTACAGATATGTGTCCAATTGGAATTAAGGATAGGACAGAGATTATTGGGACTAATGTCCAAAACTCTAATTGATCATAAGATATCTGTAGTGTAATGAATTTTGTTGTTAAATTCCCTAATCTAATTAATGAACAATGGGCATATTTATTGTTGTCTTAGATTGAATAGATGTGTGGTATGTATGTAGACATTCTCTAAGTTACATTGTATTTGATTGTGGTATAAATAATAAGTTTTATCACACAAAAAACCATAGTCAAAAGTTTTTCTTGTAACTTATTAAATATTTGTTCGTAATCATAAGTAGAACCAGGAACTCCACCTAGACTATAACATGTCAACCTTAATGGTCTGTCTTGATCCAGTGAAGTAGTGCAGCTTCAGGTTGATATAGTGGTGTTATAGCAAGGTAAAGTTATATAAGGCTATGCACTGAACATGACCATATATGCCATTGTTCTTCTAATAAGTATTGAATGTTACACATTCAAGCCCCTTAACTCGTATATGTTAAGCCTTAGTTTGTGTTGTAATATAATATTTTGTTGTGTTTTAGTGTTTTATCTTATTTTTAGGTCCTAATGGAAAACACAAGCAAAACCATCAACATTAGGCTTAAAGATACATCAAGAGAAAGTTGAAGGGCTGAAGAGTGGTAATGGATTGAGCGCAACATTTGTGGATCGATTGTAGCTGGTGATCGAGTGCCACAATCTATGGATTGATTGCAGCTGGCAATCGAGCACCAACTTCTGGAGATGGAGCGTCATTGAAGCTTCAAGTCTTGAAAATATCTTTGACAGCAAATGACAGAAAGTTGACATCTTTTATCAAAGATTGTGGCTTGGTAGGCTATGGTGGGCACCGAATTCTCTCCTCAGAGGTGTCCTAGCCACTTGGACTCAAGATTTTTACCTTCTTATCTTGTACAAAGATCTCAAGCTCTCTCCCTCTATAAAAGAAAAACCATCCGAGAGTTGCAAAGAGAGTTCTGAGTTTTATTTTCAAGTGTATTTTTAGCTTAGTTTTAATTATTTTCTTACTTTGGCAGTAGGTAGAAGCTCGACCCATAGCTCCAAAACTCTTTAGGAAATGGTTTTTTCCAATCCAATGGAGATTCCCAAATCCAACATGAGTAGCTAACTCTTTTATAGGGTTTGATGTAATTCTTTCGAAAGTGCTATGGGTTGATTATGTTTGCATTTGGATTTTATGCATATATATGATTGTATAGCCTAGAGGATTGCAATTGCAAAACTTGTGTAGATCGTTCTTCATATTTATATTCATTTATGATGAAATCCTTATCTTGTTTATGAGAAAGTTTTCTTTATGGGTTAATACAGTTTACCCCCCCAAGTATACTCACTTTTTTGATTTGGCCACCGAAGTTTAAAAAGTGACAACGTACCCTCTCAAAGTTTCAAAAATTCTCAATGTCGCCACTCCGTTACTCTCAGCCGTCTTCATTGACGGAATTAAGGACATTTTGGTCTTTTCTCATATATATTTTTTAAAAAAATAGTAAATTAGAAAAAAAAATAAAAAAAAATAAAAGGAAATTTGGGGTGGCCGTAGCCACCCCAAGGGCCCAAATGGGGGTGGCCGAAACCACCCTAAGGGTTTTGGGTGGCTCGGCCACCCCGATTTGGCCAAGGGGTGGCCGACCACCCCATCTGGCCGGAATGGGTGGCTCACCACCCCATGGCCCATGGGGTGGTTTCGACCACTCCCATTTGGCCTTGGGGGTGGTCGAACTACCCCCATCTGGCCGGAATGGGGGTGGTCGAACCAGCCCCAAGGGCCCAAATGGGGGTGGTCGGCTACCCTCAAATGGCCAATGGGGTGGCTACGGCCACCCTTTTTTTAAAAAAAAAAAAAAAAAAAAAAAAGTTTGATCAGGGGTATTTTAGATATTTTCACCCCCACCCCAAAAACCCCCACGTGTTGTGCACGTGATCTAAATTCGTTAAAGATGACGGAAAAAAGTGACGAAGTGGCGACATTAGGAATTTTTGAAACTTTGAGGGGGTACATTGTCACTTTTTAAACTTCGGTGGCCGAATTGCAAAAGTGACTATACTTTGAGGGAGTAAACTGTATTTAACCCTTTCTTTATCTTAAATGAACTCAAACGTTTTCATTTTCTGTGATTGTGGGAACGATGACTATGCAATGATTCTTTTTGACATAAATTTAAGTGGGTTTGATGAGCCATGCTAGGGAACACGAATCAATCTACATCTTAGTGTAGTTTAGTGTAAGTGGAAAGATTAGTGCAAACTTAAGATAACTCAGGCTTATTTCTTGAAATATGTGTATGCTTATTAGGAGATTTTATAGGCCATGCTAGGGAACACGAATCGTTTCACAATTAGATGTTAGGTGGACGATTAATGCAAAACTAAGATGAGTTATTATTATCTTTTAACAAAAGTATTTTCATGTCGAAGTCATTGTATGATTGACAACCATTACGCGCTCATTTTATGTATGTAATGAAAATCCATGTTAGACATAATCTGCTTCTATCTGCCTTTACTTTTATTTTATTTATATTTATGTCATTTACATTTATGTCATTTATGTTAATGTCATTTATATTTATGTCATTAACATTTAAGTTTAAAAATCCAAACAATGTATTCTTTCATGAGTTAAGTTAGAGAAAATCTTGAAAGCTTGATAAACAACCACAACAGTCCTTGAGGTTCGACACCCTCTATATAGTCCTATTCTGCAAAGATTTGTTCTATTGTGAGTGGTTAATTTATAATTGAGAATCAACCTACATCAATTTTTGGCGCCGTTGCCGATGATTGTTGCACGGTTGTTTGTTGGGTTTTTGAGGTTGCATCTAGTTTGATTCTGTACATAGTGTATATTCTGTCCAAGAAAGTTGTTTTTGTACATAAATCTGTGTGTCCATTTCTGCTGTTTTTCTGTTTCTGCATTTTTTTTTGTTTCAGCAAAATTGAAGGGGATCGAGCGCCCTTCTCCAGACCAGTAGCACTGAAGCTGCTACTTTACGGCATAAATTTTTACATTCTCAATTTTTCTTTCATTTCATTTTTGTTTATGTTATACTCTATATAAATTGCTTTCTTTTGTTATCAAATTATGTTTATAGTTCATTTTTCTTTTGCAAATATATATATATATACATTGTTTCTGCACAACCAAGGGGATCGAGTGCCCAAAGTCTAGTGCTCGATCGCCACCCTCCCAGCAACAGCACATCAGTGCTATTGCTCTTCAATAAAAAATAAATTAAAAAATTTTTTAAAAAAAAATTGCTCCTTTTATTTTTGTTCTTGTCTATATCAGTTTTCTATTTTTATTTTGTTTTGTTTTGAGTTTTGATTTGTCATTCTAGTTTAGTTTACATTTGTTATTTACTCTTAAAAAAAAAAAAATTGTCTCTGGTTTTTGTTTCAGTAGAAATAGGGCGATCGATCGCCACTCTCTTGGGCAGCTTTTGTATGTTTCAATTTTTGTTATATTTTTTTTTCATTCTAGACCAGTTTACATTTGTTGATATATATATATATATGCATTCTGTTTCGGTTCTGGTTTTCTACAATTTTTGTTTCTGTAGAAACCAAGCCACTCGAGTGGCACTTCCCACCACTCGAGCGGCAGCCTCTCAGACAGTAGCAAGTAGCAACTGCTGCTACCTGTCTGCACTACCATGGTGTTGTTCATTTTAATTTTTCATTTTGTTTTTGTTCAAGCACTCCCCAATAGCAGTACTGATATTTCTATTGGCAGTACTACATTTCTTGTTTTTCGTTTATTTTGGTTTTTGTTTTTGTTATTACTTTATTTTGGTTTATGTTTTTATTTTCATTTTATTTTGGTTTCTATTTGTTATTTTGATTTGTGTTTTCTGTACTTTAGATTGTTTTGTTTCGCACTAAGCAGTACTAAAGCTGCTATATTTGTATTCTTCATTTGTTTTTGTTTGTGTGCTATTTTATTTTCTATTTTAAAGTTTTTGTTTCAATTCCTACAGAATAATGAAAGTGCCTTAGTGTTGCATCAGGTGCTCGAGCGCCACTACAAGGGCGATCGAGCGCCCCCTCCAGACAGTAGCTGCTGCTATTGCTAGCTAAAAATTTTGATTTTGATTTTAATTTGGTTTATATTTTAGCATGGCAGTGCATCTATCCAGACAGCAGTACTAATGTTGTTGTTTGCACTACCATCTATTTTGTTTTATTTTTACTTTTGTTTTGGTTTATATTTTTCTATGTATTTTTTCTGTCTTAGGTTCAGCTAATGCAGCTGGGCGCTCAAACCACACTTTGTGGTGCTCAAGTGCCACCTTCCAGAGCCGCGGCACTAATGCCGCCAAACAGACGACGCTCAAGCCATGGATCCTGATGCTCGAGTGCCCCAACCCAGCTTAGTGGCACTGAAGCCACTCCATACATTGCACGGCAGTAACCTTGAAAATTTTTATTTGTTTTTCATTTTGTGTTTCATTTTTCGTTTGCTGTTTTTAGTTTGTTTTTATATTTTTAGTTTTTCCCTTGTTTTATTTAGTATTTTGCTTTTAAGGATAAGTGTTCTTACGTCCAAGTTTGGGGGTATGCTATGGGCCATACCTCCCCAATGAGGTTTTCCTTTATCCCTAGTATTATGCTTTCATTGTATATACACATTGAGGACAATGTGTGATTTAAGTTTGGGGGTATGGATAGACACTTGTTCAAAAATTTGTTCAAAAATTTGTCCAAAAATTATTTTTTTGTAAATAAATGTTTATGTCATTCATTAGAATTTTGTTGATCTTCAACTATGCTTTACATTTCATTGGTGAGCTTAAGATGATGAACACACGATCACGCAATTAGGAATTCTAAATCTTTTTACTTGCTCTTGGCTTTTGAAAATTCACTTGTTTCAATTTGAAATTTCACAAACACATTGGCACATAGTTTGTCGGGTATGAGCTTTAAGTTCTTTACATATTTGTTTTCAGTGTCTTAGATGCAATTGGGTGACTTGTTGGGATCTGGGTACTCAAGGAAAAGAGATATAGTGAACAAAGTGACAGTTATATTCATCTTTAGTTCAAACTATGGAATATGATCCATGGAAGGGTAATATAGTAATTTAAGTATATCATGAAGGATTAATTGTTTTTAGCAAAATATGAATTAGAGTGCAGTCACATTTATTCAGTTGAGTTATTTGTGATTATTAGTCGAGGTGATGAGTTATTGGATAACAAGATGTCACCGGACTAAAGAAGCTGATTATAATTTCTTTTCGGGTCCTTTCTTGAACTATTGTAAATTGACTAGTATTTATAAGTCATTGTTTATTTATTTAATTGCATATGTTTTATTTAAAATAAGACATGGGCCAGAAAAATAATTTGGTCTTGTTTTGTTTTTTATAAACATGGGCTTGACAATTTAATTCCTAAGAGTATTTGGTTTGGAAAGTTTTGGGCTCAGGAATTAATTCCTAGAGCACAATCCAGAGTGAAAGAGGAGCAGTTGGCTGCAGGTGATACGCGCGCTAGCGCTACCGATTTTAAATTTATCATTAACTGCTCGCGATAGATCAAACCTTTGTAGGATAGTTCTAAAAGAGGGTATCGATCCGCAAGGACTGTGATGGTTGTTTTTCTACAAAGTTCCTAAGATTCCTTCTAACTCAATTCATGAAAATAGATATTTTTGGATTTTTAAACTTAAATGACATAAATGTAAATGACATGTAAAATAAAGATAAAGGTAGAAAGCAGATTATTTCTAGCATTTATCTTTAATATAAGCATAATATGAGTGTGTAAAGGTTGTCAATCCTTACAACATACTCAACATGAAAATACTACTAAGAGAGAATAATAGAACATCATAGTTTTGCACTAGTCACTCACCTAACACCCTACATGTGATATAACTTGTGTTCCCTAGCTTGCAATATAAAATCTCCTAATAGCCTACACAACTCAATGAAGAAAGCATAAAATATCATATGTTTCCACTCCACTTTTCACCTATTCTAAGTTAATCTAAGTGTGGATTGAGTCGTGGTCCCTAGCATATCCTATCAAACTCATATAAAATCATGTCAAAAGCACCATTGCAAAGCCTATGTTTCCTCAATCAAAGACAATGGAAACATAGAATTCATTCATGACTTCAAAGAATTTCTCATAGACAAGAAAAAGGTTTTCATCTCAAATGGTATATCATGAAGATCAATCCTAAGGCTTATACAATCATTATACCAAATGGATAACATCTTAGCTAAATACAATCAACCCATAACCCCATGGAAAGAATTACATCAAACCCTACAAAGGGTTTAGTTTCTCATGAAGGATTTAGGATTCTCCATGGAAGAGGAGAAAACCAGTTCCTAGAGTTTAAGAGTTATGGGTTGAGCTTCTACCTACTGCCTAAGGAAGAAAAAATAAATAAAAACTAAGCTAAACAATACAAAGGAAATGAGAAATCAGAACTGAGGAACCCCCAGAACCCTCTCTGCCTCCTCTCTCGGATGAGTTCCATTTTATAGAGAGAGAAAGAGAGAGGTTTGTAGAAATTATTTAAAAGATAAGGGAAAAGATCTTGAGTCAAGTGACTAGGACTTTTCTAAAGAGAGAATTCGGCGCCTACAATTGACTACCAGTCGCAATCTTTGATTTTTTCCAAGATATTTTCATGTCTGCAGATATTTTCGTTTTTGGAAAGTTCTTGAAATTCATACGCATTTTGGACCCTCAAGACGATTGAATCTGATCTATCACATAAAATATAATTTGTTTGTCTTGAAGTCTTCTTTCCAACGCCCTTGACCTTGCCTCAATCTGAGTTTTGTACTAAGAGTTATGGCTAAAATAGTACACAAAGGTCAGTTATGGAACTGATCTGCAGTGTTTCTGGAATCGACTGCGATCGATCCAAGGGCATTTTTGAGCTCTTCAGCTTTCCGTTGATGATTTTTTTTGGCTTAATGTTCAAGATTTGCATGTATTTTCCATTTAAGACCTAAAAATAAGACAAACACTAAATACAACAAAATATTAGATAATAATACAAACTAAAGTTTAACATATGCGAGTTAAGGAGTTTGAATGTGTAACATTCAACACTTATCACACCCCCAAACTTACATAATGCTAGTCCCTTAGCATTACACAACAACAAAAACTTAAAATAGAAACAGATATGAATAACTATGCTACCTCCTTTTGTCGTAGGAAACACGATTGCATTTTAGCACATGCAACAAGCCTTNCAAACACTAAATACAACAAAATATTAGATAATAATACAAACTAAAGTTTAACATATGCGAGTTAAGGAGTTTGAATGTGTAACATTCAACACTTATCACACCCCCAAACTTACATAATGCTAGTCCCTTAGCATTACACAACAACAAAAAATTAAAATGAAACAGATATGAATAACTATGCTACCTCCTTTGTCGTAGGAAACACGATTGCATTTAGCACATGCAACAAGCCTTTTAAACCCCTAGGCATCCCTAATGGACGAGTGAAGTCTCGTGAAGGTTTAACAAAAATGTTATCCACAAACATTGTGCATGGTCAAATTATTACAAAGAATAAAGTATCACAAAAATCATGGTTCACATGTCAGTAACAAACTTAAACTAACAAACTCCATTTTCACAACAACTCAAGATTTGCAAAATATGATTACTTACAGATAACTAGCTGAGATTTCAAATATGTTCCAACTGGTGTAAAGTGAAATTAGCACATAGATATGAGGCTTCAAAATAATTGTCAACACAAATGGCTCAATGCCTCAAAGTTCACTGAACTAACTTATCAAATGAAACAATCAGGGCATGGTTACTAATTACCGACCTTTTATTATATTTACACAACTATTAGCTTAACTCCATTAAGCTTTTCTAGTTGACCCATGTAACGAGTGTTCGGCCAATGACTCCCAAGCCAGATGGCTTTAGGGCACTAGATGTAGAGACATCCCTAAGGGCTTTATACTCGAGTCAACTATGCTACAAAGACAAACTAGCTGTTTTATATCATCACTTTTTTTTTTTTTATATATACATATCTTATTGCCCAGGTTATCCATCTAACAAGTCATCCAATTGCATCAAAGGTATTGCAAACAAACATGTTGTCATTAAGGCTCATACCTCACAAACCATGTGCCAATGTGTTCGTGATATTTCAAATTGAAATAATGAATTCTCAAAAGCCAAAAGCAAGTAAAAAGATTTAAAATTCCTAACTGCATGATCATGTGTTCACTCTCTTAAGCTCACCACTGAAGTGCAAATCAAAATTAAAGATCAACAAAATTCTAAGGGATAATATGAACATGTATTTACAAAAGAAAAGAAAAATTTTACTCAAACTTATGAACAAATGAACAAGTGTCTATATTGTCTATCTATCCATACCCCCAAACTTAATTCACACATTGTCCCCAATGTGAATAAAATGGAAGCATAATATCAGGGGTAAAGGAAAACCTGATTGGAAAGGTATGGCTCATAGCATAACCTCAAACTTGGACGTAAGAACACTTATCCTGAAAAACAAAATACTAAACAAAACAAGGGAAAAATTAAAAATATAAAAACAAACAAAAACTAAAAACAACAAACGGAAAATGGAACACAAAATAAAAACAAACAAAAATAAGAATTTTCAAGGTTACTTCCGTGCAGTGTATGGAGTAGCTTCAGTGCCACAAAGCTGAGTTGAGGCGCTCGATCACCAGGATCCATGGCTCGAGTGTCATCTGTTTTGGCGGCATCATTGCCGTGGCTCTGGAATGTGGTGCTCGAGCACCACAAGGTGTAGCTCGAGCGCCCAGCTGCTTTAGCTGAACCTGAAATAGAAAGTAAAAGCAGAAAACACACAAAAGAAAAATATAAACTAATAGCAGCTTCAATATTGCTTAGTGCGAAACAAAACAATGTAAAGTACAAAGAACACAAATGAAAATAACAAATAGAAATCAAAATAAAATGAAATAAAAACATAAACCAAAATAAAGTAATAACAAAAACAGAATACAAAATAAAAGAAAAACAAAATCTACCCAGGAGAGTGGCGATCAATCGCCAGTTTTGGGCGATCAATTGCCTTGGTTCTGTAGAAACAGAAACCAGAGACAGAATTTTTTTTTTCTTTTTTTAAGATAAAATAACAAATGTAAACTAAACAAGAATGACAAATCAAAACTCAAAACAAAACAAAATAAAAACAGAAAACTAATATAAATAGAAACAAAAAAAAAAAGAAGCAAAGAAATTTTTATTAAAGAGCAGCAGTACTGATGAGCTGCTGCTAGGAGGGTGGCGATCGATCGCCACCTGGTTCTGCAGAAACAATGTTTCAGCAGAAAACCAGAAACAAAAAAGATTTTTTATTTTTTTATTTTTTTACAAAAGAGAAATGAACTATAAACATAATATGAAAACAAAAGCAAATAACAATTTATACATAACATAACACAAACAAAAAATGAAATGAAAGAAAAAAAAAATTAAGAAGATATAGTTTCTGCACTGCATCAGCTTCGGTGTTGCAATTTGGAGGTGTGGGGATCGATCCATATGTTTGGGGTTCGAT
>FXXK01003001.1:47500-51320 GCA_900184695.1 Betula pendula
TTGCTGATGGGATCGGTGCATTAGTGCTGGTTATGACGCACCCGTTGGTATGGTTACGCAAAAACCTTATATGCCTCACGCGTCCAACTGAACTCATCCGCATAGTGATGGGATCCGGTGCTCAAACGTCCTCGTGCTCACGCCGGCCCGACAATGAAACAAAACACATAACGTAATGATTAAGAACTAATAAAACGCGTAAAATTCCATTTAAAAACAGTTTTCATGATAAAAACTAGGTATTTGGAAGTAGAAACGATGGATTTTGAGCTCGAAAATGTGCTCACCCAGCTCCGTAGTGGGCACGGCGTGCGCGCCGGTAATTGAAGGAAGAGAATCAAAAGAAACCGGAGCGTCTGAGCCATTCCGAGAGTCCCCGGACCAAAAAAGCAAAACGGGGGACCAAAAAAGCAAAACGGGGGTGCAACACGAGGACTTCCCAGGAGGTCACCCATCCTAGTACTACTCTCGCCCAAGCACGCTTCACTGCGGAGTTCTGATGGGATCCGTGCATTAGTGCTGGTATGATCGCACCCGTTGGTATGGTTACGCAAAAACCTTTATATGCCTCACGCGTCCAACTGAACTCATCCGCATAGTGATGGGATCCGGTGCTCAAACGCTGTCCTCTGTGCTCACGCCGGCCGACAATGAAACAAACACATAACGTAATGATTAAGAACTAATAAAACGCGTAAAATTCCATTTTAAAAACAGTTTTCATGATAAAAACTAGGTATTTGGAAGTAGAAACGATGGATTTTGAGCTCGAAAATGTGCTCACCCAGCTCCGCTAGGTGGCCACGGCGTGCGCGCCGGTAATTGAAGGAAGAGAATCAAAAGAAACCGGAGCGTCTGAGCCCATTCCGAGAGTCCCCGACCAAAAAAGCAAAACGGGGACCAAAAAAGCAAAACGGGGTGGCAAACACGAGGACTTCCCAGGAGGTCACCCATCCTAGTACTACTCTCGCCCAAGCACGCTTCACTGCGGAGTTCTGATGGGATCCGGTGCATTAGTGCTGGTATGATCGCACCCGTTGGTATGGTACGCAAAAACCTTATATGCCTCACGCGTCCAACTGAACTCATCCGCATAGTGGATGGGATCCGGTGCTCAAACGTGTCCTCGTGCTCACGCCGGCCCCGACAATGAAACAAAACACATAACGTAATGATTAAGAACTAATAAAACGCGTAAAATTCCATTTAAAAACAGTTTTCATGATAAAAACTAGGTATTTGGATAGTAAACGATGGATTTTGAGCTCGAAAATGTGCTCACCCAGCTCCGCTAGGTGGCACGGCGTGCGCGCCGGTAATTGAAGGAAGAGAATCCAAAAGAAACCGGCGTCTGAGCCCATTCCGAGAGTCCCGGACCAAAAAAGCAAAACGGGGACCAAAAAAGCAAAACGGGGGGTGAACACGAGGACTTCCCAGGAGGTCACCATCCTAGTACTACTCTCGCCCAAGCACGCTTCACTGCGGAGTTCTGATGGGATCCGGTGCATTAGTGCTGGTATGATCGCACCCGTTGGTATGGTTACGCAAAAACCTTATATGCCTCACGCGTCCAACTGAACTCATCCGCATAGTGATGGGATCCGGTGCTCAAACCGTGTCCTCGTGCTCACGCCGGCCCCGACAATGAAACAAAACACATAACGTAATGATTAAGAACTAATAAAACGCGTAAAATTCCATTTAAAACAGTTTTTCATGAAAAAACTAGGTATTTGGAAGTAGAAACGATGGATTTTGAGCTCCGAAAATGTGCTCACCCAGCTCCGCTTAGGTGGGCCACGGCGTGCGCGCCGGTAATTGAAGGAAGAGAATCCAAAAGAAACCGGAGCGTCTGAGCCCATTCCGAGAGTCCCCGGACCAAAAAAGCAAAACGGGGGACCAAAAAGCAAACCGGGGGGTGCAACACGAGGACTTCCCAGGAGGTCACCCATCTACTGTACTCTCTCGCCCAAGCACGCTTCACTGCGGAGTTCTGATGGGATCCGGTGCATTAGTGCTGGTATGATCGCACCCGTTGGTATGGTTACGCAAAAACCTTATAATGCCTCACGCGTCCAACTGAACTCATCCGCATAGTGGATGGGATCCGGTGCTCAAACGTGTCCTCGTGCTCACGCCGGCCCCGACAATGAAACAAAACACATAACGTAATGATTAAGAACTAATAAAACGCGTAAAATTCCATTTAAAAACAGTTTTCATGATAAAAACTAGGTATTTGGAAGTAGAAACGATGGATTTTGAGCTCGAAAATGTGCTCACCCAGCTCCGCTAGGTGGCCACGGCGTGCGCGCCGGTAATTGAAGGAAGAGAATCCAAAAGAAACCGGAGCGTCTGAGCCCATTCGAGAGTCCCGGACCAAAAAAGCAAAACGGGGGACCAAAAAGCAAAACGGGGGGTGCAACACGAGGACTTCCCAGGAGGTCACCCATCCTAGTACTACTCTCGCCCAAGCACGCTTCACTGCGGAGTTCTGATGGGATCCGGTGCATTAGTGCTGGAATGATCGCCACCCGTTGGTATGGTTACGCAAAAAACCTTATATGCCTCACGCGTCCAACTGACATCATCCGCATAGTGATGGGATCCGGTGCTCAAACGTGTCCTCGTGCTCACGCCGGCCCCGACAATGAAACAAAACACATAACGTAATTGATTAAGAACTAATAAAACGCGTAAAATTCCATTTAAAAACAGTTTTCATGATAAAAACTAGGTATTTGGAGTAGAAACGATGGATTTTGAGCTCGAAAAATGTGCTCACCCAGCTCCGCTAGGTGGGCCACGGCGTGCGCGCCGGTAATTGAAGGAGAGAATCCAAAGAAACCGGAGCGTCTGAGCCCATTCCGAGAGTCCCGGACCAAAAAAGCAAAACGGGGGACCAAAAAAGCAAAACGGGGGGTGCAACACGAGGACTTCCCAGGAGGTCACCCATCTAGTACTACTCTCCCAAGCACGCTTCACTGCGGAGTTCTGATGGGATCCGGTGCATTAGTGCTGGTATGATCGCACCCGTTGGTATGGTTACGCAAAAACCTTATATGCCTCACGCGTCCAACTGAACTCATCCGCATAGTGATGGGATCCGGTGCTCAAACGTGTCCTCGTGCTCACGCCGGCCCCGACAATGAAACAAAACACATACGTAATGATTAAGAACTAATAAAACGCGTAAAATTCCATTTAAAAACAGTTTTCATGATAAAAACTAGGTATTTGGAAGTAGAAACGATGGATTTTGAGCTCGAAAATGTGCTCACCCAGCTCCGCTAGGTGGGCCACGGCGTGCGCGCCGGTAATTGAAGGAAGAGAATCCAAAAGAAACGGAGCGTCTGAGCCCATTCCGAGAGTCCCCGGACCAAAAAAGCAAAACGGGGGACCAAAAAAGCAAAACGGGGGGTGCAACACGAGGACTTCCCAGGAGGTCACCCATCCTAGTACTACTCTCGCCAAGCACGCTTCACTGCGGAGTTCTGATGGGATCCGGTGCATTAGTGCTGGTATGATCGCACCCGTTGGTATGGTTACGCAAAAACCTTATATGCCTCACGCGTCCAACTGAACTCATCCGCATAGTGATGGGATCCGGTGCTCAAACGGTCCTCGTGCTCACGCCGGCCCCCGACAATGAAACAAACACATAACGTAATGATTAAGAACTAATAAAACGCGTAAAATTCCATTTAAAAACAGTTTTCATGATAAAACTAGGTATTTGGAAGTAGAAAACGATGGATTTTGAGCTCGAAAAATGTGCTCACCAGCTCGCTAGGTGGGCCACGCGTGCGCGCCGGTAATT
>FXXK01003003.1:0-10872 GCA_900184695.1 Betula pendula
TGTTGTTGTTGGGGAGGAGGAGGATCGCATTTTCAAATCGCTACTTTTTTAAAATTACAAACCCAAATAGACCCTTAATCATTTCATAATACATGGTGCGGATGACAACCAAGGCAAGCGTTTTGATTGGGCTACGTTTTTCCTCAACCATTCTAGGCCCTTCGGCAGCTTCGTAGAATGGCTTTCTTGCAAGAATGCTCACTCTCACGTGCTATGCATTAATTGGTGCTCACATTTTTCTCTAATGGTTATAGTACTTGGAATGTTGATAAGTTAAATATGCCTCACATCTATTCCTAAAAGATTAACAGATTGATCAATTCATAACAACAGGGGGACCCATCTATCAAAATAAACCAGAAAAGGGGAGTCTCTAATTTTGTTTTCTAATTAACTCCGTTTAAATCCGGGATAAATACCACAATTTTAGAAGACTATCATGAATTAAGGCCACATTGTTTAAATTTTTTTTTGCTCAGTATATTGATTAAATTATAGCTACGGGCCTCTATTGTAGGGTCTCACAAATGTCGAATTTGAATTGGGATTGTGATTTGGGAGTATTGCTGGGGGTTGCATGTAAGAGCATGAATCAAATCAAACTTTAATTGGCCTCAGTCGGCTTGGCATAATTAAATGGTTAGAGGACCAAAGAAGAAAAAGATCATTGGATGTTGTTAGGAGTTTAACACCATCTGAAAACATCATTAGGGCTAGTTTATTAAATGACATTATAAATGATAGATCATTTCCTTACATTTGTAGTTATGTTGGGACAAAAGTATGATATTTGAAGTCCATAACCTTGCAAAAAAAGATGTGAAGATTACAATCATAGGTTGGGCCAGGCCAGAATTAGGAATTTTGGTCATTTTTTAGAGCTCCTACTCCGCTGAGTAACCTACTCTATTTTTTCATCTTCTCTGTGTTCAGTAGCTACCAATCCTTACTTAGTTTAATCTACATCGTTTGAGATTAAATAATGGTTACGTAACAATTATAATCTAATAGTTATGATTAAATTAATTGGGTTGATAAAAAGTGAATCTGATGGTCAAAAATTAAGTGTATATTAAAGATTTGATTAATTATGAAATTAAGTGAGCTGTTAGCTGAATATGAACAATAATAACTGCTATTTTAAGCAATCAAGTTTTAAGACATTTACAAAAAATTTCTCTTCATCGTCTGCTCTAAACACTTTCTAAAGTTTTAAATCGAGAAATCTTTTTTGCTAGAATAGAAAATTGAGGTGTTTTTAGGTTTTGATTTCATTTTGGTACAAAATGCAACCAACATAATTAGCATGATTTTTTTGGGGGCTCTATTGGCCATTTCTGAAAAATATTTGTTGAAACCATTTGCTACCGAATTTAACGATAATCTTGGTGGGCAGCAAATAATTTCTTAAAGAATGACATAGTAACGCATTTTGTTCTTGTCTAACTATCTTATTTTGTAAAGAGTGTTAAAAAAATATTCTCTTTTGTTTGTTGCCAAGGTGATGAGAAGAGGATTTGAGTGGAGAAGCAAGGTTTTTTATTTTTTATTTTTATTTTTATTTTTAAAGTAGTGAGAAGAAAGGTATTAGAATCGATGTATCGCTTCTCTCTTTCATATCGGCGAACGCTTCGTAAACGCCGCCACAACCAGTAGCTTCAAGACATCGCGTTCAGCTAAGCCTCACCATGAATACCTTGTGGTTAAGCTATACATGACTGCAGTACCC
The DNA here is from genome assembly GCA_900184695.1 of Betula pendula. Lineage (NCBI taxonomy): Eukaryota > Viridiplantae > Streptophyta > Magnoliopsida > Fagales > Betulaceae > Betula > Betula pendula. The sequence continues at coordinate 1,730 of FXXK01003003.1, forward strand.
CACGAATGTCGCAGGGATAAAGTTCTGAGAATTAACGTAATTACCAACGCAATCTTGCCACATCTATCGACAATAAACTAATTCCTAATAGTGAGGTATGACTATAACCCATTGAAACTTGATGATCAATGGTTTACGAGTTCATGCAGAAGGTCTAACAGGAGAAAACTGCTTCAAGGGTTATTCTCAGCGATAGCTATAAAGTGCTATACATTCAACACGCACGCACTCTCTGGTTGGTTTGTAGTCTATGCTTGCAAACATGAAGATATATAATCCAAGACTAAACTTACTTTACGCTTACCTGCCTTTCCTACTACACACCTTCACACGACGGCGAATAATATCTCTTTATCACTACCTGTTTTCAACAGTATCTATTATGCGTTTGTTTGTCTACTTACTACTTATTTTGCAACACTCAATCACATAGACATGAAACGAAACACATAAACAACCGAATTAATAAAAAAGGGTCCATAATCGCCAACATTGATGAACAAAGGAATAACCAATTGGTATAAGCCGTATCAGTTTACTCTAGCTTAGTCCTGACTACCCTAGAAATATATCACAAAAGAGGGATCACTGAGCTCGATGGTACACCCACGCACACTTGTACTATTAATTCGAGAAAGACAACATGTAAAATCATGTCTGTCCAACCATTTTTATGACAGATACAATTTCACAAACATAGCATCTCCAGTTTTTGCTATTGAAAAATATAACCTCTATACTTTAGTTACTGCTTTTCTGCCAGGTACGTCACTGCATGCATGTAAAGTTTTCATTTAGAATACTTCAAAACAAAGGCTTATTTGATTCCAATAATTGCCACTATAATAGTCTAACAGAAAAGAAAAGTAATAATAAGTGTTTAATTTATTATTGTAACAAGTACAGTTACAAGCGTCCTTATTCAAGAAAAACAAAAGGAGTATAGAGGATGGAAAAAATAGCCTAATGGAGTCTTATTTATTACACATGCATTAATCTCATGCATGATGGAGATTAAAAAACGTAAAAAGAATGACCACCTTAATTACGAAGACGATGCACTGCCTTTCACAATCCTTCTCTAGAGCAGGCATATTCAAATCAAACTTGGAGATTTCAAACCAACACGTCAATTTCTCTTTGTGGCTCGTTGAGATCAAACCCTAGGTTCTCCTCTCCTTGGCAAAGAGCTAAAGCCGAAGCCGAAGCCTTGTTACCACCACCTCGTTTCATTCAGCAATACTAACTGCTGCATTCATGCTTTCCAGCACGCCCTTAGTCAAACTAAGAAGAGTCGAAACGATTTCTTCCCTGTCCTACAGTAATCCAAAAGGGTCTCATGTTCTAGTTGGTGGAGGAAAACACCCCACACCATTGACGATTGGATGCAACCTTGAATAATTTCATAAGCTAATTAGAAAAAGAAAAAATAACTGAATAAATAGAAAATGTTACACATGTACATCCACCTTTAACAGACCTCATGTGTCCAAACAAAGCCTTCCAAAGTGGAAGTACTTCCCTACATACCACGCACTATGGCTCGTGCGTTGGGTGGATCGACCAACTCCCCCTTTCTCTTGGGCTTTTGATCAACGCCAGTACTGCTACCTACTTCTTCCTTTCTTGTGTTTCTCCGTTTCTTTGTTAGGGTAACAAGTAACACTTCAATACACAACTCGTACCTCCTCCGTTGGAGGAAACAACAACTGATCACCCTAAGACGCCTTGGGATGGTGATGCTGCCAGCGATGGTGCCCCTCTCCAAGAAACTGAGGTACACTAAAGTGTTATTTGTTACTCAACGAAGAGGCGGAGAGGCGCAAGAAAGGAAGAAGCGGGTAACAGTACTTGCGTTGATAAAAAGCCCAAGAGAAAGCAGGAATCGGTCGACCCACCACACGTGCGAGCCAGAGTGCGTGGTGTGTGAGAAACACTTCCACTTGTGGAAGGCTTTGTTTGGACATATGACAACTATTAAAGGTTGACGTACATGTGTAAAAATTTATATTATTAAGTTATTTTGTTTATTTCTAATTTGATTATGAATTTATTCAAGGTTGCATACCAATCGTCAATGTGTGGGGTGTTTCCTCAACCAACTATAACTTGGGACCCTTTTGGATACTGCAAGACAGGAGAAGAAATCGCTTAGACACTTCTTAGTGTGGTTGAGGGCGTGCTGAAAAGCATGAATGCAGCATGTAGTACTGCTTAAAGGAAATGAGGGTGGTGGTGTCGAGGCTTCGACTTCTTTGTCAAAGAGAGGAGGACTAGGGTTTGATCTTAATGAGCCCACAAGAGAAAGGAGTCTGGTTCAAAATCTCCTAAGTTTTGATCTGAATATGCCTCCTCTAGGAGAATGATGATGAGGACGGTACCTCTTCTTTCCTAAATTAAGGTGATAATTCTTTTACGCTGTTTGATGTCCATCATGCATGAGTAATAATAAGACTCAATAGGACTTTTTGGTTTGCCCACCATCTGTACTCTTTTTGTTTTCTATTGAATAATGTATGCTTGGAGTTGTACTTGTTATAAATAATAAATTAAACACTTCTTGTTACTTTCTTCTCTATTAGAATATTATTGTGGCAATTATCGGAATCAAATGAAGCCTTTCTTTTTGAGGAATGTTCATCATGTGTTCCCCTTCACAAAAACATTAAATATATGACGCTAGGTACGTCACTGGATGCATGTAAAGTTTCATGCTAAGAATATGTCAAAAGAAAGGCTTCATTTGATTCCAATTATTGCCACATATAATATTCTAATAGAGATAAAGTAATAATAAGTGTTTAATTTTTAATTGTAACAAGTACAGTTCCAAGTGTACGTTATTCAATGGAAAACAAAAAGAGTACAGATGGTGGGGAAAAACAAGCCTAATTGATCTTATTATTACTTATGCATGAATCTGATGCATGATGGGCATCCAACAACGTAAAAGAATGATCACCTTAATTAGGAAGAAGAGCACTGTTCTCATCATCCTTCTTTGGAGCAGGCATATTCAGATCAGACTTGGGAGACTTTGAACCAACCCCCTTTCTCTTGCGGCTCGTTGAGATCAAACCCTAGACTCCTCTCTTTGCAAAGAAGCCGAAGCCTCGACACCACACCTCATTTCCTTTAGAAGTACTACATTCTGCATTCATGCTTTTCAGCACGCCTCAGCCACACTAAGAAGAGTATAAGCGATTTCTTCTATGTCTTGCAGTAATCCAAAAGGGTCCCAAGTTATAGTTGGAGGAGGAATACCTCATGCCATTGACGATCGGTATGCAACCGTGAACAATTCATATTCAAATTAAAATAAATAAAATAACTTAATAATATAAAATATTACACATGTACGTCCCCTCTAAAAGACCTCATGTGTCCAAACAAAGCCTTCCACAAGTGGAAGTGCTTCCCACACACCACGCACTCTGGCTTGCGTGTGGGTGAGTCAACCAACTCCCGCTTTCTCTTTTTGGCGTTTTTATCACCGCAAGTACTACTACCCCCTTTTTCCTTTCTTATGCCTCCTCGTTGGGGTAACAGTAACACTTTAATACACACTCTTCCCTCACCCGTTGAGAAACAACAACTGATCAACCATGAAATACCTCGGGATGGTGATGCTACTAGCGATGGTGCCCCTGTGCAAGAAATTGAGAGTACACCAAATTGTTATTGTTACCCCAACGAAGAGGCATAAGAAATTTAGAAGCGGGTAGCAATACTTGCGTTGATAAAAAGACCAAGAGAAAGCGGGAGTTGGTCGACTCACCCACGTGCGAGCCAAAGTGCGTGGTGTGTGGGAAGCACTTCCACTTGTGGAAGGCATTGTTCGGACATATGACGACTGTTAGAGATAGACGTACATGTGTAACAATTTATATTATTCAGTTATTTTGTTTATTTCTAATTTGATTATGAATTTGTTCAAGGTCGCATACCGATTGTCAATGGCGTGGGGTGTTTCCTCCACCAACTATAACTTGGGACCTTTTTGGATCACTACAAGACATGAAAAAAATCGCTTAGACTTTTCTTAGTGCGGTTGAGGGTGTGCTGGAAAGCATGAATGCAGCATGTAGTATTGTTGAAGGAAATGAGGGTAGCGGTATCGAGGCTTTGGCTTCTTTGCCAAGGAGAGGAGGACTAGGGTTTGATCTTAACGAGCTGCAAGAGAAAGTGATCTGGTTCGAAATCTCCCAAGTTTGTTTTGAATATGCCTGCTGCAGAGAAGGATGATGAGGACGAAGCCTCTTCTTCCTAATTAAGGTGATCATTCTTTTACGTTGTTTGATGTCCATCATGCATGAGATTCATGCATGACTAATAATAAGACTTAATAGGGCTTTTGGTTTGCCACCCTCTATACTCTTTTTGTTTTCCATTGAATAATGTACACTTAGAGTTGTACTTGTTATGAAAATTAAACACTTATTGTTACTTTCTTCTCTGTTAGAATATTATTGTGGCAATTATCGAAATCAAATGAAGCTTTTCTTTTGAGGAATGTTCGTCATATGTTCTCCCTTCACAGAAGCATTAATATATGTAAATGAAGAAGCCAAGTACGTCACTACATGCATATAAAGTTTCATGCTAAGAATACGTCAAAAAAAGGACTTCATTTGATTCCATTAATTGCCACAATAATATTCTAGTAGAGTAAGAAAGTAATAGTAAGTGTTTAAATTATTATTGTAACAAGTATAGTTTCGAGCGTACATTATTCAATGGAAAACAAAAAGAGTATAGATGGTGGGCAAAACAAAGCCCTATTGAGTCTTATTATTACTCATGCATGAATCCAATGCATGATGGACATCAAATAATGTAAAAGAATGATCACCTTAATTAGGAAAAAGAAGCACTGTCCTCATCATCCTTCTCTAGAGCAGGCATATTCAGATCAAACTTGGGAGATTTCGAACCAAACCCTTTTCTCTTGCGGCTTATTGAGATCAAACCCTGGTCCTCCTCTTCGTGGCAAAGAAGCCGAAGCCGAAGCCGAAGCCGAAGCCGAAGCCTTGACACCACCACACTCATTTCCTTCAATAGTACTACATGCTGCATTCATGCTTTTCAGCATGCCCTTTGCCAAACTAAGAAGAGTCTAAGCGATTTCTTCCTTATCCTGCAATAATCCAAAGGGTCCCAAGTTCCAGTTGGGTGAGGAAACACCCCACGCCATTGGCGATTGAGTTGTGACCTTGAACAAATTTATAATCAAAGTAAAAATAAACAAAATATTGAAAAAATAGAAAATATTATACGTGTGGGTCCACCTTTATCAGACCTCATGTATCCAAACAAAGCCTTCCATGAGTGGAAATGCCTCCCACACACCACGCTCTGGGTCACACATGGGTGGGTCGACCACCTCCCGTTTTCTCTTGGGCTTTTTATCAACACTTATATTAATAAATGTTTGGAGTTGTACTTGTTATAATAATAAATTAAACACTTATTGTTACTTTCTTCTCTATTAGAGTATTATTGTGGCAATTATGGGAATGAAGCCTCTCTTTTGATGTATTCTTAGCATGAAACTTTACATGCATGCAATGACGTACCCGGCGTCTTCATTTACATATATTAATGCTTCTTTGACGGGGAAGGCCAGGTTTTTGGGCTAGCTCAATGTAAAGGGGATGTGAGCAGCATAGACTACATAAGTTGTATCCAAGATGCAGCAAAGCAAATCTGCCAACGTTGTCCAAACCAAGTCGACCCAAGAATTTGGTAATATTAAGCCACCGCTTATCCTAAAAGCTTAAGTTGCTGATAGGAAGAGATGAATTTAATAATTTATATTCCGTTTGTTTTGACCTAAAATGTTTTCTGTCGGAAAATATTTTCAACGAAATAATTCTTTAGAAAAAAATGAAAAAATGATTTCTCATGAAATATTTTTCGGCGTTTAGCTAGTTCAGAAAATGAGCGACGGTGAAAAACAGCCGGTGACTTCTGGCAAACTCCTACGGTTTTAGAAGAAGATGTTCAAATTTAAAAAATGGTTTACGAGATTTAAAAACAAAAACCATTTATGAAACTAAAGGACCTTTTTCGGTTAAACCGAAAAATATTTTTAGTTTGACTATAATTTTTTGTCGCACAAAACACCAAAAAGTACGAAAAATATTGATATATAATTGAAATGACTCTAGTATATATCAGGTTAAACTACTACTTATTCCAAAAATTTATATTAATAAAAAAAGATGAATTTAATCATTTAAGTTATATTCTAACATGTATGACTATTGCTTTTTGCGTTACAAAGAGCTTCACTGGAGAAATGGAAACATCTTTTGCTATATTCTATTTCAATGTGGAAAATGTAACGGATCCTAACAATTTCAACAAAGACATGGGAGCCCTCATGGATGAAATCAGAAAACAAGCTCTTGAGCCTAAGAATGAAGGGTTTGGGAAAGGCGAGACAGTAGTGTCAGCATTTGTTACACTTTATGCTTATAGGTGCAATGCCCAAGGGACCTATCTCCGCTAGATTGTACTCAGTGTTTGGCCATTGCTGTGGGGAATTTTGAAACAATTTGCAACAACAGCAAGGGATGCCGAGTTCTATAGAGCAGAATATATTTATAGATAAGACGTTCTCGTGACTTTATAATGTAAGTGCTTTTAAAGAAAAATTTGTAAATGAAATAGTGAAAGTTATATAAAAATAAAAAGTGAGATGTAATTGCTTTTAAAATTGAGTAGTTAAAATAGAAAAGTGTTAATTTTTAGCTGAAAAGGACAAAACAATTTGCTTTGTCAAATACACATGTAAGTTCAAGGATCTGTGTGTATGCACTTTTTTTCTTTTTCGTTTTTTGGAAAAGTATCCAGAGCCCTAAAACTACCACTCGAGTATCAAATTACTACCTTACTAAAAAAGTGATTTCAAATTACTAATTGTATCAATGTTTTTCCTCAACTATTAAAAAATGTCGGTGTCTTAATGCTAACAAAAAAACAAAATAAACCTAACAAATTTTCAATAAGACAAAATATCCTAATAAGTTTGATAAAAAAAACTAAATCTAAAACTAAAAAATGAAAAATTATTTAAAAAAAGAAGAAGAAAGGGGTTAAATGAGTAGCCGAATCACCCCAACTGGCCAGGGGTGCATGGTTCGGCCACCCCTCAAATTTTTTGTCTAAAACAGGAGCAGTCTAAAAGAAAAAGAACGGGAACAGTCTAAAAAACAGAGAACGAAAGAAAGAAAACAACAAAGGGATGGTGGGGTATCCTTCTGGTAAATTTTTTAGATAAAATAAAACCCAACCTATATTATAACCAAACGTGACAAGCAAGGGATGAATTTCTGTTTTTCATCAAGCTTTCCACAATCTAATAAAAATTGACATTAATCAACAACGGGTATACCAAGGAGAGCTACCAAAGAAAAATGATACAGATACCAAATTTTTTTATCATGGGTACTAAAATGATGTAGAACTTATTTATTGAAGAGAATAAAAATAATTAACCAAAAAAATATTAGGAGTACCAATGAGCAAGCTTCACATCATCTTGGTAAACAATTTGGTACTCTAACATTTCTTGCTACTAAATTCACGGGTACGTTTTGTTTTCTCTTGTTCTTGCTACAGAACCGAAATATGAATGATATCTAGGAACAAAATCTGCAGCATGAACAATGACTCAAAAATTTCGTGCAAATCAGAAGACCCATGAAACACGAATAAAATTCCCCCTCCCCCACCCCCCCAAAAAAAAAACGTGAATGCAAGCACTAATTTCATGGATGTAAGAGCCCAGAAATATTATGCATGAAAATGAAAAAACTGATCGGTAAGAATTACCTTTTGGTGGTGAAGAGCTTAAACTGCAGATAAAAAAATGAAACCCTTGTTCTTATCAGCATCGCCCATCATCAAATCAGCCATCGCCCCACATCAATCTCCCACAACCAAACACCACGATTCTTGAATCAAAACAGAGAAGAGAGAAACCAGAGAGAGAGTGAGAAGACAGTTAAGGACAGAGAGAAAATGAGAGAAGAGTAGAAAGACAGACAGACGACCTGAGCTCTCTCTCTACAAATTTGGTGTAAATTGTTTTTGTTTTTAGAAAAGAAAGCGTTATTAGGAAGAAGATACAAGGACGTAAATCCTACTCATTAACATTTTCATTAATTTATCATTTATTTGTGTTGTAACGGTTGGTACATTTTTGAAGCGTTAAATCTGAAGAGATCCTAATCGAACAATGGACTTGATGATTAATAATGGGGATTAGGGAAGGACGTGATTGATAGCCTGTAACGTATTAAGACGGACACCAATTTTTTTCCAAATTTTATTTTTCAAATATAGCTGCCACTCATATTACTATTGTCACGACCATACCATTTTGTGCTTCACTATTGATTTAAATGCACGCCAACGGCCAAGCGTTTTTTCACCGTTCCATCAGCATTCTTCAATTCCCGACCGTCCGATTTGAATAAACACAAGTTAAATCTGACGTCTTCTCCAAGCTTCCAAAGCAAGCTTTGACAGATGACCATATCCCATTCATTAATCAATTAATTAATTTAATTGATGTGCATGTATTTGCTTTATGGTCGCTTTCATCTTACCATATTTGGCCTTGCGTGTATCTATACACACATAAATCATATTTATGGGATGCTTAGAAGACAAAAAAGTCATATCCTTCACAGATGACTTTGAAATTACAATTTAAGTCACTCACATAAAAAAAAAGGAAATTACAATTTAAGTCATTACCCAACTTAAAACAGTGATTTTTTTTTTTTTTCACTCTTTATATATTCTCCAACTTAGGGCCAGCTCCATACATTTTGAGGCCCAAAGCGAGAAGTTTAATTGCAGTTTTTTTTTTTAATAAATGTTAATATTATATTATATTTTTATTTAAAAAATTATTATTCTCGCTTTTTTGGATGCAAAATTACTTATTAAGTTTTTGAGTAGTGCTGGGCGGACGTGTAGCGTCAAAACACCCTCACATTTGTGAGGGTATTCATTTTAATTTTTTTTTTCTTTTCAAAACGTCCATACACCCTCAAATGTAAGGGTGTCGGATGCCAGACGTCAAACTTGGTATGACGTCTAGCAAGTCTCTAAGTTTTTATATTCAA
>FXXK01003005.1:2944-39850 GCA_900184695.1 Betula pendula
TTGGTTATTAGATGTTAATAATCACCCCGCTTGTATATTTTTAGCCAAAACCCCCCTACATGATCCATAGGGGTGGCAGAGAGCCACCCCTTTTTTCTTTTCTTTTTTTTTTTTTTTTTTTTTTTTTTTTTTAAAAAAAAGAGGTATAGGGACACGTGCCAATTTTTTAAGGGCATTGATGTTGATTTCTGTCAATTTATGGATAAAAGTTGGACAAATGTATTATCTCTGTTTTTAGGCATAAGCAAGGTACCAGGGCCGGCTCCACCCTTAGGTTAATTAGGTGGCCGCCTAAGGCCCACAATTAATAAACATTAATGAAGATTTATTCCGTAAAAAAAAATATTTAAAGCCCTAATAATAGTTAATATTCTTTAATTAAGGCCTCCCATTAATAAATATTAATGAAGATTTATTTTATTAAAAAATATTTAATGTCCTAATTATAGCCAATATTCTCTAATTAAGTCCCTCAATTAATAAATATTAATGAAGATTTATTCCATTAAAAAATATTTTAGGCCATAATTACTGTGAATATTATCTAATTAAGGCCACAAATTATGGTAAACAAGTAATTAATAAATGCATTAATATTATTTGATTCTTTTAAAAACTTAAATCTTCAATATTCCATTCTTGAAACAAGTCATAAAAAATTGATAGCATTAAATAATGGAATCAAATAATATATTATATTAAAATTATTCTTAAATAAATCACATTCTCACGTTGAATGTTGTGGTGGTAGATATTTTTTTTTGGCCTTGTGCATAATTTACAAGGGACAGTTAATCAACAATAAATTATGATCTAAAATTCAAACTGCCAATTGAATCGTCATTGCAAGATATATATATTTTTTTCTCTCTCTAACATTAGGTTTCTTCTGTCCACACGCAATATTCGAAAATATAGAATTTATGATTGCAACGTTAAAAAAAAGAATGTTAAAAAGATGAAAAGTTTCTAAATATTTGATTCAATTACAAACTGTTCTCTTTACAAGTTTCATCATTTTTTTTCTCTCTATTTCTCTATTGAAGTCTTGTTCAAATTTGAATTATTCTCCTATTCTCCAATTTCATTCTAACTCTTTAAAATCATTTCATAAAGTTTTTTTTTATTTGATTTTAAGAAATATTTTTACACTATTTTGTAGTTCCTTATGCATGTTGAAAGTGTTAGATAATCATTAAATTAGCTACTATCAATTGAAAAGAGATGCATAAAAACTTTTAATAAGTACATTTTTGCTTCTAAAAAACAAGAAGGGATGATTTTTTAAATAAAATATGATATCTATTTAATATTTTATTTGTCTATGTAAAAAAAAAAATAAAAATGCTTACTTAACTTTTCGCATTAGCCTCAAAATGATTGAGCCGGTTGTGCGGGTACCCATCTAGGCATCTACGATACTATTAAACCTAAATGGTCAAAATAAAAGGGAGAGAATCACTAATTTAATTCATTTAGTTTTCATTTGATTTGATTTAGTAAATAGTCATGGGGTTTTCAGATTAAAAAAATGAGTAATACTTGCTGTTATCTCTTTATGTTTTCCCATAGTTTTTCTTGTACAAGTGGACATAACTTTTTTACTTTTTTAGAAAAAGCAAGTGGCCCCAGCTTTTGTTTAACAAGTAAAAACCTCATTTCACATCTACCAGAAGGACTATGAAGGATAATAGATGAATAAGCATTACTTTTTTTTCTATTTGTCATGTGTATGTCATTTGATATGCCAAGATCTATCTCACTATCAAAGTTAATTGGTTTTTCTTCTAACGCTACAAATTTTGAAGATTAAGATGATTTTTGTTTTTAGAGTTTGGTCTTTTTGTTTTTATTTTTTTAATTGCCTTTTGTTTTGTTGTTGTATTTTTTTATGGATGATTTGGTGCTTAAATTACATGACATTGATATAGAATGCTGATATGAATGCTAGTTTTGATAAAAAAATGATACATTGACCTATTTAAAATATGGGTAAAACCTAAATACCATATTATCATTCATAAAAAAAAAGTACCATATTATTGAAATTAAAAACTCAATGACTAAACTTAAATCGGATAAAATTTTAGAGGCTAAATATGATTTTTTTTTTTCGAAATAGAATTGTTAAACCATGAGAAACAAAAAAATATTTAATACTCCCTACTTTGACCATTACATTTAGATAAATGTTATATGTACATTTATTTCATTTATTTTTGTCCATCTTTTTAATTTTTTAAACCTAAAAAATCAGTAAAAATAGAGTTGCATATAATCCTATCAATGAATTTGGATGATTCATTTATTTTTTCCTTTTTTTTTTTGGGCTAAAAAAAAAGAAAGAACGGACAAAGATGGATGAAATAGAAAATGGCTAAATTTAAGGCCAGTTAAACCACCGTGGTCCGAGTAAAAACTCGTGCGTCTACAAAACAAAACCATGTGTATGGTTGAGATTGGAGAGATCCAAGAAGTGAGACTTGAGAGAGACACCCAAACATTTTGAATTAAAAAAACCCAAAACAAAATAAAAAATAATAAAAAAAAAAATAGTACAAGAACTCCCTCTCCTAATTCATTGACATGAAATCAGGTCTTCAAAATTCTCGTTTGGAAACCTGATTTCATATTATTCGAAGAAGGAAGGGTTGAGAAGGAGAAGATGGGGTGCACATTTTCTGGGTTGAATGCGCTATACGACGCTGTCAACGGCGGAGGAGACGTGTGGATCAATGAGAACCGGTTCAAGATCTTGAGGCAGCTCGGGGAGGGCGGGTTCGCCTACGTTTTCCTGGTCAAGGAGCTGCTCTCAGACTCCGCTTCGGCCTCTGCTGGTGGCTTGGCTAAGAAAGTCAAGGACCCTTCTCTTCTCTCTGGTTTCATCCCTCTCTTTCCTCTCCATGTTTCAATTTTTGGGATTTTGTGATCTCGGTCATTTAGGCGTGAATCTGAAAGGTTTTATTTTTGCTTCCATGAGCTCAGAAGTGATTTTGTTTTGGGATTTTGTGATCTGGGTCATTGAGTTCTGAATCTGAATCGACCGTTTTTCAGTGACTGAACTCACGACTGATTGACTCTCGCCATTGAATTGGATAATTTGAGTGAATTTAATTTTGAAATATTGGCCTTTAGGAATTTTTGTTTTATGATCTGTGATATGGGAATTCTATTGGAACTATTGCATTTTCTATGATACTAGATCTTAGAATGTGGCAGCCTTGCATTCTCATGTTTTCTAATTTTTCGGGTTTTGCTGTTCTTTTTATTCTTTGTTATTTATTTCTTTGTCTGTTTTTGGGATTCTATGGTTGGTGTATATGATTAATTTATGAAGCTTGTAATGAGATTTGGTGGCATACTATTTTATATTCATATAATAATTTGGTTATTTGTAATTGCGTTCTAAGAATTGTGCGGTTCTGGATTCATAGATGTGGCTGCCTTCTCTTCTTTCTGAACTTTGTAGGATTTGATTTTCTAGTGACAATGAACTTAATCATTTTTTCAATAGATTTGGGGTATGACGTTTTTGTTCTTTCTTTTTCTGTGTTGTCGATGTTCCAACTACAGGATGGGATTGTGGCTATGTGAAGTGATAATCTCCATGTAGATTAAAGAGATAATGTCCCTTATTTAATTTTATGAGCAAGTAGTCTTTGATATATATCCAATGTTAAGATTTAGATCTGTTTGCATGTAAGTGTATGGGTTAAACTATGATGTGATGCAGCCCATCGATGTTGACGGGGTCCCATCTATTCTGTATATATTGGTGAGATTGCTTGTAGATGTAAATTGTTCAAATAAATCTACAAGATAGACAATCTCTCAATTTAATTCAAATTACTGGAGTCAAATAGTTTAATATAGGTGATAGCAGGTGAGGCCCCATCAAGATTGGCAGGGCAATACTCTATCATAGTTTTTTCATATTTGCTTTTTTTTTTTTTTTTGTTGTTGTCAGGCAGTTGATTGAAAAAAAATTAAATATATTTTTCCAATTGTTTATTTTTTTTTGGGCAGATGATGGCACTTATGCTATGAAAAAGGTTCTCATTCAGAATACTGAACAGTTGGAGTTGGTCAGGGAGGAGATCCGTGTTTCATCGCTATTCAGCCATCCGAATCTGCTTCCACTTCTTGATCATGCTATCATTTCTGTTAAGGTAATTACTTGGAATGGTTGTTCATACCTATTTTCTTAGGTACTATTCGTCATTTTTTAAATAAAATTTTGGACTGATACACATTTGGAAATGGTATATGACTGTTGCTTTGGGTAGAATGCTTCAGTATAAAACTAATAATGGTATTGAAGTACAGTTTTGGCTTTGACATTGGTCCTTGAGTTGCAAGAAATTGGAACATGGTAAAGCTTTGGTAGTTATTAGTCTTGGAGTTGCATGTTTATAGAAATTTTAATTTCATCGGCATAGATGATTATAGTGTGTTTAGACAATTTTTTTAAGTTTTAAACTGCTATCTAGATTTACTGTATCGTAGAGAGAGCCACTCCAATGTTTCAATTAAAACAGGAGCTGGAGTTTTTAAGTTTCAAACTGCTCTCTAGATTATGGGCAGTACCATTTGTTTGTCCGATAGCAGCTTGTTCTGCACATTATTCATTACATGACAAGTCCTGCTAAAATTTTATGTGATTCAAATCTAAAGCAAGAGCTATTCTACCTATTATTGATTGGTAATGCTCATGCTTCAGTATGTTCTAATAGATATCATGCTAGTCCTCTATTTTAGTGTTTCATGATCAGTACAGTAACATACCATGGCACACAGCTATTACATATCATGCAAACTTTTGCTCATACAAGATTTTGTTGTTACTTTTTTATTAATTGGAACTTGTAGTTAATCTGGCATGTTTGGAAGATTAACCTAACCTAATGAGCACTTTGTTTCTCATCTTTGGGTCAATGTTTATCTGAGTAGTGTTGTTGCCCACTTCATTGAGAAATGATACATGATTTATTTATATGCAATTCCATTTCTGTTCTAAATAGAGTATGTCTTAAATTATATTATTCGTTGACAGCCTACACAAGAAGGATCTAAGAACCATGAAGCGTACTTGTTGTTTCCAGTTCATTTGGATGGAACGTTACTGGACAATACCAAAGCTATGAAAGCTAAAAAGGAGGCTTTTTCTACCTCTGATGTTCTTCATATATTTCGGCAGGTGAATAAAATTACTTTTGTTTTTTTTTCCCTACTTCATTTGATACTGTTCCTACTGCAATTCAATTTTCTTAGCTTAAGAGAATTTGTTTTCCATTGAATGTGTATTTGGAGAAGAAAGATAACATGATACTGCCTAAGGTATCCATCTCATCAATACCATGTTTTTTTCCATCTTCTGTCATAAATCCTCTAATTGAAAATTGGTTAGTTTCTATTCAAGAGTTGCATTTGTTAGTTTTCTGCTCAAGGTAGATATGTTAGAAATATGGATGTTCATGGCTTAATCTTGTGTCCTAGATTCTATCTTAGAGGCATTTATGAATTTTATGTTTTCTCTTTTTAGTTTACATATGTAGTGTTTTTGGATATATTGATGTCATAAATTGCTTCTGAATTGCTTAAACGCATCACTAACATTTTAACTAAGAAAATTCAATTTCACAGCTTTGTGCAGGACTCAAGCATATGCACAATTTTGATCCTCCATATGCACATAATGATGTCAAATCTGGTAATGTTCTTATAACTCATAGAAAAGGACAACCACCTCTTGCCATATTAATGGACTTTGGCAGTGCTCGACCTGCAAGGAGGCAAATTCGTTCTCGTTCAGAGGCGCTACAGTTGCAGGTGCTTGTTTTGTCACTTCTTTATTTTTTTTTTTAATAATAATGATGCTTGACTTCAGTTTTCGAGCATTACTTGTAAATTTGACAATAAACTTCATATATGGACACTTGTATATGTGTGTGTTTTGTAGTTTATATGATATCATCAAGAGAAACATTGTGCTCTACAGATTAAGTCCTTCACTCTTGATTTCAAATGTCTTGAAAATTTATTGCATATTCTGTACCCTTGTTATGATAGTGCCAACCTCTTGGACCTTTGCTGTTATAATTAAAACTTATCAGTATAATTGAGCACAGTTTTCACCTCAATCAACCCATTGGATACTCTACTATGCTGATGGTGATTTCATTGCTTGTGTAGGAATGGGCATCTGAGCATTGTTCGGCTCCTTTTCGAGCTCCTGAGTTGTGGGATTGCCCCAGCCATGCAGACATTGATGAGAGAACTGATATTTGGTCATTAGGATGCACTTTGTATGCAATAATGTGAGGACCATTCCTTTTTTTGCTGTGATTACTATTACTATATATCTGATTTTGAGCAGCTTTTTTATTGTACCTTGTGTCATTACTGGGAACTTTTTGTTGAACTGTTTGAGCTCTATTTAGGGATCTCAAGGGCTGAACCTTTTGGATGCATATCTTTAGTGATATACACCTACACTGGTCTGGTCTAGCTTAACTGATCAGTATCTTAAGACCAATCGAAGCAAGAGGCATCTGATTTTAAAGGTCTAGTCATCGAGTATTCTAGGTTTAAATCAGTTTTTGATTTGGGTTTTAATTTAAAAGTTATGGTTAATTTTGCAATGATGGGCAGATCTGCAATTTTTTGCAACTCAGGCGAATTGAGGTTATTTAGGTAATTGAGTCTAGTACAGACTTGTTTAGGAGATTTTAAATGCCAGTTTTTTTTTTCTCTCAAGTTTAAGGTAGTACATATTTGGGTTCATTAGGTTTTTAGTTTACCTGTAAAACTAGGAGTCCTAAGGTTACGAGTGTAATAAAAGACTACTTACATATTTGTCCTCAAAATTCTCAAAGAATTCAGAGATTTTGGTTAATGGTATATTGAGTGATTTGAGTTCCGAGGCAAGAGTGTCTGTGTCTTTCTATCTCTTCTCATATTCTTCTTTGGCACACTTTGATGTTCACTTAACTGCTCAAACAGGCCCTGAACAACCATCTTTTTTTTTATTTTTTTTTATTATTTTTTTGTTATATTCTTTTCTTCCTTCTTTGCAATCTCAAATGAAGGTCTTTTCCGTACCTATCAAAACCGTAGCACCCCAATATTTTACCACCTGTAAGGCCACCAAATAACCCACCAAACCAGCCATAAAATACCTAATTTCCTTGTGACCCAGAATTTCTACCTGTCATCTGCTGTTTCAGTAACCCAAATTCAAACTTTTCAAATCCTAATTCAATTTACAAAGCCTATATCGTCTCCCTCATGATAACAAACCCAAGATCGCAACTTTTCCTATCTAAAGCCCACCGCAAGCACACATAGACAGATTTCCTAATCTGTCCTATGTCAGATATTAGTCCTCAGACTGATAAAAATAAAAAGATCTGATGTTTTGTCCCCTGCCAATCACTATTACTTTAAAGCACTAGATCGATAAATATACAAAAATACTAATAATTGCTAACAATAGTCTCATTACTTGAAAGGATATATATATATGAAGCTCACTCTAATGAAAACCACCTTATGAAATGCTGAATGGTCTAGAAACCTGTTTTTAGGTCTACGTGATATTGTGCAAGGATTGGTGTTTATACACTTGTCTGTACGACACTTGTATGCATGTTAAAGATCTATGAGCATTTAGAAAGAGCCTGCCTTTAATCACTTCCAGAATGTATAAATGTATTATTAGGCATGTTATGCTTGGTTTTACTATTTTCCTTCCCCTTTCTCCCACTCTACATGGTTTTTGATATGCATATTTAATTGAATGCTTGCACATGCACATGCACGTTCCAAGTAAAAAAAGAAAGCACAGGTATGCTTGCTTGAAGATACTGGGAGTTGTGTTTGCCATTTTCTGCCCATTTTGGAACATGATAAAAGTAGCGTGCTTACAATATGTACAGCGTCCTCACATATATGCACATTGTATATATGTTTATAGGCGTAGTTGTGCATATTTTGTACACACTTGACAAAGTTGTATATATATCCTTGATATCTGAATTCAATTCAAATGCTATAGAAAAACTATGTGGAACTTTTTTCTTTTCATGGATTACAAGTGTGGTTTCTTCCTCATGTTCTTGAGAAAAATTATTATCCTATCAAAGCAAAGCTACATTTGCTAAGCAACTTTAGTATATAGCAACTCTACCTGTTTCTGATGGCTGATTATTACAGGTATGGGTTATCTCCATTTGAATATGCGCTTGGAGAATCTGGAGGAAGCCTACAGTTGGCCATTGTAAATGCACAGGTAAAGTGGCCAGTTGGACCTAAGGCTCAATATCCAGAAGCTCTTCACCAGTTTGTGACGTGGATGCTTCAGCCCCAGGCTGCAGTCCGCCCTCGCATAGATGATATCATAATTCATGTCGACAAGTTGATTGCAAAGTTCTCTAATTGAGACAGTATTGGAATGGAACACATTGGAGTCTGATGTATGCAAATATCAGCAGATTGGATTATTCTTGTTTCTTCAAAGTGATAAATGGCAACGAAAGAAATAGCAATTTATGTAATGTTACACAGATTACCATTTTGGAGTAGTTTTGGCAGTCGTGCATTTGGTTTTATTTATTAGTATTCTTCTGTCACACCCATCTAGTGCTATCTCTTCATTCTTGCAGTGTACTAAAGTGCTACTCTCCCCCTTTCCCCTTGATTAGATTTTGTTGCACAATTATCTGTGATCTACTCAAACTATGTATGATTGTAGGATCTTAAGTTGTTGTTCCGAAAGCTTAAAATACCTCATGAATGATTTCATTGAGATATCCGTACATCAATTTAAGTTTCTATATATATATATATATTTTTTTTTTCCCTTGAAGGCATTTAAATAATGCTCCGTTTGTTTTGATATATAGTGTTTTATAGAAAACAATTTTCCTATTTTTCGGCGCTTGGTACAATTGAAAATTGAGGTAAGCTCGAAAACATTTTTGGTTGGCCAAAAAACTTTTTTTTTTAAATTTTTGTAAAATGGCTTTTCTTTTTAGAACATTAAACAATTTTTTAAGTTGGAGTTTATCTTTATTGTCCGCATTCTCTAGCATTTTATTTTTCGCTGCTGTTTGTTGCTATTGATGTTTGTCGGAAGTTGTTGGTTGTTGTCTGCTATCGCTAATTTTTTGTAAAAGTTAAACACTAAAAAATATTTATCATCGAAATAAACGAAGCCTTACTCGATAAATTGTTGATTAGTAAAAAGGATCATATGAAATGAGCAGCTGATAAAAAAAGAGATGGCAAACTACTTGTCATGCATGTTATGATATGAAATGAGCTATAAATTGAATCCCCCCTCCAACAAAAAAGAAAAAGAAAAAGAACCCTTTGGTGATGCATGCATGCATGCATTGGATGACAGAGATGACAGTCCAAGGGGCACAGCACGGTGTTCAACAGTCGGTGATTTGACACGAAAGAACCTGACGCCTCACTGAGTACTGAGTAGAGTAATGGATTCTTCTATTAATTCAAACCCTAACGCGGTTTCAAAAAATCCCATCCGGGGTTTCCCTCCAAACCGCTTCCTATAAATAAACAATCAAAACCTTTCCATCTCAAAAAAGCCTCTTTTTCTCGGTCATGGTGCTTGGTCGAAAGCGGAAGAAGACGGAGAAAGCGAGAGAAGGTAATGCCGGTGCTGAGCCGGAGGCGGAACAAGGACTGGGAGCGCCGGAGAAGCGGAAGGAGGAGGCTCGGAGGGGTCGGAAGAAGGGCAAAGTGGAGGGAAAGCGGGATTCTGTGTATCAAGGTTGGCTTCCTGTCAAAGAGAGGCTCAGAAATGTGGCCAAGAAGGTGAATTATGACGAAAGCAGGGACCAAGGTGACGAAGATGATGATGAAGATCAGAAGCGTGCAAGGAAGAAGAGGAATTTAAGGCCAAATGCAAAGGGGAAGAAGGTTCAAAACCAAGACATGGTTAAAATAAATAAGCGGGGTCCCAAGGTAAGTTTCCTTGTTAATTACAGTGAGATCATCAATTTATGGCTGTGTTTCTCTGACTTTGGATATTCAACAGTGGATTGAAGACAAGTCCTTAATGTGCCATCAGTGTCAGAGGAATGATAAAGGCCGGGTTGTTCGGTGCAAGCTTTGTAAGAGGAAACGATTTTGTATCCCCTGCTTGAGTAGATGGTAACACATTGTTTTTTTTTGGGGTTAAATAGTTTGTTTATATTTCTTATGTTTCCTCATCTGTTGCGTGATTGGTGTTTCTACGGGCTATGTTTGTTTGTTTTGTGATAGATTTCCGTTACATTTGTTAAATGTGTTCTCCCCTGTTTATCAGAGTCCAAGTTACCAAAAAATAAATTAATCTTTCTCTGTTTTTAATTCTTCTGTTTCTGTCAGTTTTGCCAGGCTGCCATTCTTTCTTGAAGATTTATTTTTAGTATGGAGGTTTTGTTCAATGTTGAACTTGGTGTGGTTAACTTATATTAGTAGTCTTGGCACTTTGAATTGAAGTGATGTTGGTTTATTACACTTTGGTAGAAAATTATGGCTTTAATCTTGAAATGAGCCAATCCATTGTGAATTACACGGTTTCATAAAAAGCATGAGCTTCTGCTTTTTTAGTTGTTGTTATTGGTTTTGTAATTGTGAATACTATTTGTGTTGTGTTGCCTAGGTATCCTAATACAGTAGAGGATGCTATTGCTGAAGCTTGTCCAGTATGCCGTGGAATTTGCAACTGCAAAGCCTGCTTGCGTTTGGATGTACCTGTTAAAGTTAGTTTCTTTAGTTTTTTTTCCCCTCTCACTTCTCATGAATTGGTAGTATTTTATTTTGATGTATTTATTCCGTGTTTGTGAAGATTGATAAATTTTTTTTTATCTTTTGCTGCAGAATTTGAATAACTTAGAATTAAATGTCAGTGAAGATGAGCAAATAGAGTGTTATAAGTATGTTCTACAAACAATTCTTCCATTTTTGAGACGGATTAATGACGAACAAATGACCGAGAAGGAAATGGAGGCTAAAATACAAGGTATATTCTTTCGGTCCTTGTCAAATAAGCCTAGAAACTCATCTGTTGTACAAATCTTGTTAGTTTGTTTGGAAGAGACAACAGATTTCCTTAGTTTGTTTAGATCGGAGGACTGACTTCTTCTCCTTTTTTGGGTAACCAGAAGACTGACTTCTCATAAATGCAAACATTGCTAATTTACTGGCTGAAGAGAAGTATTCTTTGGCTTGTGTCATATGCTGAATGCTATAACCTACACCTTGATTTGGGTCAATCTTAATTTTGATTACTCTTCATGGTTGCTTCGTAATACTCGGTTTAAAATTTATTTTTTGGATGTATTCTTGGGTTTGGTTACTGAATGTTCATTTGGTAGGGTTAGCACTGCCAGAGTTAAAGATAAAACAATCAGATTGCCCTACTGATGAGCGTACGTACTGGTAAGCTCTTTTTCAGAAATGATTTCTGTTTCCATTTGTTCCATAGTTTTATAAATGTTTTAATGTTACCTTGTTACCTCTTGCCTTTTCAGCAACAACTGCAAAACTTCTATTTTTGATTTCCACAGAAGCTGTCCTAGATGTTCTTTTGATCTCTGCCTTATCTGTTGCAAAGAGATTCGTGATGGACACCTGCAGGGAGGTGAGAAGGAGGTGATTATGCAGTATATTGACCGGGGATTTGACTATTTGCATGCTGAGGAGTTGCTGACTATGCAGTATACTGAGACTAGCCCCAAGGATCATGTGGAGCCAAAATCTTCGTGG
Source organism: Betula pendula (assembly GCA_900184695.1). Taxonomy (NCBI): domain Eukaryota; kingdom Viridiplantae; phylum Streptophyta; class Magnoliopsida; order Fagales; family Betulaceae; genus Betula; species Betula pendula. Next base: position 14,723 of record FXXK01003005.1, read on the forward strand.
AAAGCGAAAGAAGATGGTAGCATTCCTTGCCCCCCAAAAGACCTCGGTGGTTGTGGTCATTGTATTCTAGAATTAAGATGTATGTTCTCAGAAAACCTGGTGTCAGAGTTGGTGAGAAAAGCGGAAGAAATAGCCATAACTTACAAACTTATGGATATAGCTGCAATTCCTGTACAACGGTGCTTGTGTTTCAACTCGGTGGGTGACATTGACCTAAGCAATGATAAGTTAAGGAAAGCGGCTTCTCGAGAAGATTCTGATAACTATTTATATTGTCCGAGGGCACAAGATATACACCATGGGCATTTGAAGCATTTCCAGTGGCATTGGAGCAGAGGTGAGCCTGTGATTGTAAGCAATGTGCTTGAATGTGCATCTGGTTTAAGCTGGGAACCACTGGTTATGTGGCGTGCAGTCCGTCAGATGAAACATATCAAGCATGGTAGAAATTTGGAAGTCAAGGCCATTGATTGCTTGGATTGGTGTGAGGTTAGTTCATTGTCATCCTCTTTTATATGTGAAAGCATCTTACTTTTGACGTTTAACTACTTATTATTGATGTAATGTTCTGTGTCTAATTATTGTTTTTTGATTACTTTATCATTTTCGGTTAGAATATCTACTAAAGTTTTTTAAGTACAAGGTTTTCTTTCTTGAAATTTTCTAACTGATTTTATTATCAGGGCATTTACCTTAGTTTTTGAACACAGTAATCCAGTTTCCAGATGCCTCCTAATATTAGCCTTTTGGATGTGGAAGAAATAAAAAAGGCCGAGTACAGTTGTCTTTCTTAATCCAAGTAAGTAAAAAAGGAAGCACTGTCTTGCAACTTGTTCATCAGTGTCCCATCTCATTAACAATCAATACTTAGCACTCTAGAATCAGCAGCTCCATGTGCTCCCTCCTTAGATTGATTTTAAAGGGAACATCATGATAACTGCTTTTCTTATCCTTTCAGCTTCTAATTGAAAATTTTAGGTCCACCATGTTCCAGATGTGTTCTTCATTCACTTTAGCGATTGTTAATCCCTAATCTTTGTATTTAATGGGTAATTGTTTCATTAACTTTTCTCTGGTTTCTAAGAGTTTTTGGTCTTCTTTAATAATTATTTTTCCTCATGTCCTTCCAGGTTGAATATGGTAAGTAAAGTTGTTTCAGTCGGTGATGATTTTGCTTTGTGATATGAACTCTTGTGATGAATTTCAGGGCCCTATCAATATCCACCAGTTCTTTACTGGGTATAAGGATGTTGGATTTGTTCGTGGATGGCCCCAGATACTGAAACTGAAAGATTGGCCACCATCTAATTTATTTGAAGAACGTTTGCCACGTCATTGTGCTGAGTTTATCTGTTGCTTGCCATTTAAGGAGTATACCCATCCACAGAAGGGCCCTCTAAACCTTGCTGTCAAATTGCCTGAGAAATCGCTAAAGCCAGATATGGGTCCCAAGACCTATATTGCTTATGGAGTTGCTCAGGAACTTGGCCGTGGAGACTCTGTCACTAAACTTCATTGTGATATGTCTGATGCGGTATGTTTGGTTTTTTTGAAACTTCTGCTATTTACCTTGTGTTTCCCACAAGAAAACTCCTGTTCTGTGTGAGTACTGCATGGATCTGGTTTTTACTTGTAATGGAAGGTTAAAGAAAGTATATGTAAGGACCAGATGAAGTGGGTAAGGGCTGGCATTAGGTGAACCCTGCACGGCTCTGACAATTATTGTCCATTGGAAATACTTTATGATTTGATTCCATGCTTTAATTGGCTAAATTTTATGTCAGACACATTTTTAAAACATTAAAATTGAATATGGTGTTGAGTTTTAAGTTTGTTAGACACATACATCTATGCTGGTTTCAATGGGCATCAAGATCAAGTCAAAACGCAGTTTTATATCAGACACATCTGGGCTATCTCAGGCCAGGTTTTTAATTTCTTTGTATTTTTAATCATAAAATAGTTGATTTTGATGACTTGATTCATTTTCTTTGTTAATCCTTACATTTTGTAGTGGTTGTATTTGAGATTAAAAGAAAGATTTGGCTTATATTTTTGCCGTTTGATGTTTTAATGTTTTTTGTTCTTCAATTCGCATTTTCAGGTAAATGTTTTGACACATATGGCTGAAGTTACCCTTAAAGAAGATGATCTTGCAAGTATAGAGAAGATGAAAAAGAAACACTTTCAGCAAGACCAAAGTGAACTCTATGGAAATATTAAGGCTGGGGATGAAAAAGTTGAGAATAATATTTCTGATGGTGAATGTTGTAAAATTACTTCAGATGATGACAAATGTAGTGAAGTTGGTGATCAAAACCTAGGTGTAACCGAAGATCTTACTGCTCCCCATTTTCAACTTGTTGGTAGTACTAGTGATACTGGGATGAATGAGAAAGATTCTTCAAGGGGATTAGAGCTAGAAAAGACTAAGGCAGAAGTTGATCAAAATAACAATGGTGGGAGTGGGGGTCCTGGACTATCTAGAAATAAGTTGGACAGCTTAGAAGCTTCAGAGGGCGGTGCCTTGTGGGACATTTTTCGGAGACAAGATGTTCCTAAGCTCCAGGAATATCTTAAAAAGCACTTTAGGAAATTTAGGCACATTCATTGTTGTCCATTGCAGCAGGTAACTCAGTCAGGCAATGTTAATTATATTTTTGCTAGGATTTTCGCTTTCCGAATTATGATTAAGTGTTAACTAGTGCGTCTTCTTGATGATTGTTGCTTTATATTGGTTGGGATAAAATTAATGGGTATTTTAGGCTATGTTTGTTAAATGTTTTGAAAATTGTTTTTTGAGTTGAAAAAGTTTTTGATATAATATAAAGTTGCGAAAGTTGAGAAGTGTTTTTAGTGGGGTCCACATTTGAAAGTATTCTCTATGGGGTCCATAGAATAAAAATTGTTTGGTAAACTTTTTGAAAAGTGTTTTCTGTTTTCAAAGAAACAAAACCTGAACATGTTTATTTTTAGGTATAGAGAGCATGACTTCTTATTTATAAAAGAAAATAAAATTAAGATATTAAAAAAATACAGAGGTGGCATTGAGATCCTCTTTTGGCCACTCTCAACAAAGTAGAGGAGGTGGCTGCCACCTCTGACTTGATGGGGTAGCTATGCGGTTGAAAACTTTTGTCCTATTGGGGTGGTTGCCACATTTGACCGAAGGGATGGTGTTACCTCTTTATTTATTTATTATTTTTATTTAAAGTAATAAGTTTGTCTCTACTCGTATATAAATAAGTACCTGTTTTTTTTTTTTTTGAAAATATTTATAGTGTTTTGTTTTTTCAACAATATTTTGTGTTTTGTTTTTTAAAAAATGGTTTCCATTTTGAAAGTGAATCATTTGTTGAATATTTTTAGAAAAGTGTGTTGTTGTTTTTGAAATCAGAAAAGTGTTTTCAAAAAGTTTAACAAACATAAATAGCACCTTCTCCCCTTGTAATACTTTGATGGTGAAGTTGTGGCTTTGAGCTCACCAAATGTGTAATTACAATTTTTTTTTAAAAAAGAAATGAAGTTGCTTTGCTTTGTTCATTGTAATGATTCAAATAACCCTATTGACTGGAAATTCTGCAAGCAGGTGACAGTATTTTTAGTAAGTAAAAGTTGATGGTTGAAAGAGAAACTTAGTCATCCTAAAAATGATATTACTTTTTTGAAACAAGTCTAGATATGTCATTTTCTCTAGAAAATATTCTTAATCTTTTGAAATAGCTATTATCTTGTTGTATAAAAGAGAACCATGGGAAATCTAAATTGGATAGCACAAATTGTGGGATATAGCAGTGATGGAATTAGAGAGCTGAATAAAGAAAAGAAGTCATTATGTGGAAAAATTTCAGATCAATTTCATGAACTCTGATTAGGACTTGCATTATTTTTCTGGTGTTTCAGTCAGTAAAACTGATTTATATGTATATACATGTGTGTGTGATTACGAATGTTTATTAGATGTTTTTTATTTTTAAATGCAAATTATCATATCTTTTGGTGGTATAGGTTATTCATCCTATACATGATCAGACCTTTTATCTCACTTTGGATCATAAAAGGAAGCTCAAGGAGGACTATGGTCAGTTCCTTTTAGACACACACACACACACTCTCTCTCTCACATATACACATGTATGTATATGGGGATTGAATGTTGCAGTCCTTTTTTTTTTTGTTTTTGTTGTTTTGGTCATAATCATATTTTAACTCTTGCTGATCATAATTTAATGCTACTATGCTATCATATAGGAATTGAACCATGGACATTCGTCCAAAAACTTGGAGATGCTGTCTTTATTCCTGCTGGTTGTCCTCATCAAGTAAGAAACTTAAAGGTAAAGCAAATTTATCAAATTTGAAGTGCCTAGTTAGCTATACATTGTTATTGTGCTGCCTTTTTCCTGAAAATACATCTGTCATGCTTATTTATTAAGGATGGACTATATATGTGAAATTAGAGAATTTTTGTAAGTAGATGTGTTTATATATGATTATTCAGTTTTTTATTTTATATATATATTTTTTTTTTCATCTAGAAACGTCCACTTTTTTTTTACCCCAATGTAACATGGTTTGATGCACCTATTCCAGAGGAAAACTAAACATTCCATTACGGCTTGATTATCGTCTTATTGCCCAGTTTGCCTGATGCAGCGGGTTTACTGCGTGCATCATATTAGGTTTGCCAATTGAAGTAGAAAGTGTCTCAAGTGTGTATTCTGTGGACATTTTGTTCTTCCAGTGTCGTTTTGTCTGGCCTCATCATTGATTCAATTGTAAGTCTCCAAGCCAGAAACAATATGCAAAAAATGAGTTGCAATGTCATGCAAATACACTTGCCAAAGCGTACAATATCAAACAACTCTGAGGAAGACGTCATGATGTCTAATAACGGTTAGCAACTAACCATTATTGTTTTCGCAGAAGTAAACAGGGCAGCAACTTACAATTTACTACCCTACTAGATTCAAGCAAAACTTTTAATCTAAGTGATTTTTTTTTTTTTTTAATTTTTTTCTGATCTGGAGCTGTTCATATCAATACACTGCTTTTCGTTTTTCTAATTACAATAAAAATTCCAACATAGATGGATCCTTGACAAATGGGAACTAAACCGTAGATTGAGCTAAGTTTGCTAAATAAACTGTAATAGAAATTTCAGGTAGGCTATATGAAATCTGAATTTCAGTTTTGAATAGAGAAGTTGGAGAAAAACCTAGAGAAATCCCCTGTTCTGGTTGCAGCCTTGAGCTGAGCTTTTAAAACTCACGTTGGGTGTATATGGGGCTGAAAAATTGGTGGCTGAAGGGGAAATTTAGGGTTTTAATTGGGATTTATGAGTTGGCAGTATAGAACGGAACTGACGGCTAAAAAAAAAAACAGTTTTTTTGAGCTAGGGCTGCAGGCAATAACATATGTTATTTTGAGTTCAAACTGGCAGCAGTAAATATTCCGGTTTCTTTGTAAAATTGAACCTCTTTTTTATTTTTTATAAATAACTTAGGCAACAACTCGGGAGGTGTTGGCATACAATTAGGACTTGTTTTAACAAAGGAAACTTTCCTTTTTGGAAAAAAAAAAACAGCAGGCCAGATTCTGTTAGGATTTAGACTTGAAAATTATTGACTTTCTTGTCCATTATAACTCTTTTTCAGCCGTCTCACATGCCCTCTATAAACCCACGAATTTATAAGAGATTATGAAACAAATTACTACCACACAACAATTTAAAGAAAACTAAAACAGCTACAACTTAATAAAATTACCCTTGGGGGTTCTATGGTGTTACATTTGGCAAGTTCATTCTGATTTAAACCGGTACGTTCTCATAGGGCCTGACCTACTTTGTCCAAATTCAGACTTCTGGTATACACTACTCAGTTTTAGGCAGGTCAGGTACTTCCAGTCTGTCTCATCTGTTTCATCTAGCACATTTACTTTCTTGTTTTTGCCTTTGTTGTTGGTTGCGCTTGGTTGTTTACTGGTTTCTTGGTACTGGTTGTTTGCTGTTTGCTGAAATTTGACAGTTGCTGGTTGATCTTTTGGTGTCGGGTTGTATTTTCGGCTTGCTGGTTGTTACTTCTAGTGGTTGCTGGTATTCATGGAGTCTGCACGGCCTTAGTCTTGGGCTGATCTCACACTTCAATCAACCCCTTTGTTCTTCGATCCAATCGATCAATAAAGAGGCGAATCTCTTTTGTTTGGGTCGGTAGCTTAAAAGAAAGTCCCTGCTTTCTCTTGAACAAGGGAAGGGCAGCATAGCATTAACTTCAATTGAACAAGCTCAACCTTGAAAATGAAAGGTGGTAGGCCGAAGAACTGTTGAATGCTTCAACTTGTCCACTGAAGAAGGTGAAGGTTGGGCGAGAGACTAGGTCAACTTACTGCTTTCAGGTAGCCCCAAAAGTATTTGGATTTACTTTTCAGTCTATAATAAGTGGAGGTTTCCGGTTGCTTGCTATAGATATTGAGCGGTGGATCCCTGGGAAAAAAGGCGTTGAAGTTCATTTGAATTTGGGATTTTTGTGGCGACTAAAAATGAAGTATCTTCTCTTCCTTTGGTCGGTCGAATGTGCTCTTTTGAGCCCCTTCTTTCTATGCTTTCCTTGGGGAGTGGAGTGGGTCCACAAGCATATCTCCAATTTATAAGCCATTCCGAAGGAGATAAAATATCTTCTGACTTGTCATTACCATTTTCTCAGAGTATCTTCCATATCTTGGAGGTCTTACGCAGTCCGGTTGCAATTGATTAGTTTCATTCTTTTTGACATACAGACTTACTGGTCATCCTTGTTCATTTTGCCTGAAAGCGTGATTAAGCAGGTGGAGCAAGTTCTTCGGAATTTCTCGTGGAAAGGGACTGACCTCAACCATAGTGTGCAATGGTTGACTGGGTGAGTATTTGTCTTCCTAAGCAGGAGCGTGGTCTTGGGATTACAAATTTTGAGGTTTGGAACCGAGCGGCTATGCTCGAACACATTTGGCACATTTGCTTATACGGTGACCAATCTATCTGGTCTAATTGGGTAAGATCTTACCTTATCAAGCATAGAGATTTTTGGGAGATTAGATGCTGAGGAGTATGTTCTTTGGCTTGGGGAAGAAGTCAAGTTTTGTAATTTTACCTGATTGGCATGCAGCTCAAGTAACCTCCATTAAGCTTAATGGAAGTACATTCAATGTGTCAGACGAGTTGAGGTCTTCCTGCGCGGTAAAGGAAAGGGCAGTCATTTAACTTTTCATCTACCTACTTCTGACTCTAATTCTGTGAATGTTTGGGAGCAGGATGATGCTCAGATCATGACCTGGTTGTGGAATAGTATGGAGCCATGGATAGCATTGAATTTCCTTTTTACTTGGATTCCCAAAGAGATTTTTTTTTTTTTTATTAGTAATAAACCATTCCCAAAGAGAATTGGGACCTTGCATTAAATTATATTTTGGTGTGAACAATGTAATCAGAATTTATCAAGTTTCCCATGAATATTTCTCTTTTCAACAAGATAATAAGAGTTTGGAACAGACATTCTTCAATGATTCGAATTTGTGTAGACTTGAATCAGTACCAGCCTATTACTACTGCAACCATCAAAATACCAAGCAGAGTTAACCAGTACCAATACCACACAATTACCCTGAGCCATTTAGCTTATCGGGGCATGGGTGAAGTATATTTAAGTTTCACTCTCATAGCTTTGGTGAGGGAAACAGTATTAACGATGGTGTCATTCAACCCATGGCTTTGGTGATGGCTTTGGTGATGACGAGCCAGTGCCTCCAATCCCTAGGTGCAGAAGAACAGAGAAAAGCCTTCAAACTTGTTGCAGAACAAAGAAAAAAAGAAAATAAATAGAGAAGAGGAAGGAAAAAGAATGAATAATTTATTTGCTATACATGATTATTCTAATGCAGTGCTCTGATACCATGTAACGAATTCTATGAAACAGAAATGGATAATTTATGAAAATGAAATAGAGCCGTTCAATTTTGTAGCCCCTTTATTTATAGACTTTGTACGGGAATATTCTGACAGCTATAGAAAACTTCAGTAGACACCTAGCCTTCTCCTAGAAGTTTTACATATCACTCCTCATACCCTTAGAAAACTACACTCCATTCTTAACATCCATATATTCATTCTAACATTATGTAAATTGATGTCCTTATGGAATTGCCTGCAGATTTCTGATTGACATGCTTATCTACTTCATGCTTCCAATTTTGAAAATAGGAATTGCTTTCTTAAATTTTTTCTTATCATGGTTATAATCACCTCTTTCCAACTTATTCATCAAAAAATTCACCTCTTTTCAACTGTAAAGCTAACCTGTGTTGCTGGGTAGATGCTTCAATTCATATGCATAAGCGTATGTCCAAATACGAACCTATACATATATGCATTCCCACAGCCACATACTTGAATCCAAGGCGGAGTCAAATCTTAAATCGGTATTGCAATTGGATATGTGCATTTGTATGCTTGAGATGTTTTACACCTAAATTACATTGTGTGTTGGTAATTCTTGCATCTATATGTCATGTTCTCTAAATTTTTTTTTTGGTTTTTTGAATATCCTGTGGTCAATTATGGGGTATATGTTGTAGTTGTTTTATTATGATGAATTTCCTACCCAATGTACAATCGCTGTAAACTAATAAATGCATCTTCACTTTGTATTGTCATAATCTTATCGATATGCTTTATACAAAGAGTCGTTCTGCCAAATGCACACGTGTTAGCACCAACTTGGAATGGAATGGTTTAGTGGAGAATGCCACTTGCTCTAAATGATTTCTATTGATAGATTTAATTCCATATGCACATATAAATATATGTTGATCGATTTATATTTTTTCTTCTATTCAGTCATGCATAAAGGTTGCACTAGACTTTGTCTCACCTGAAAATATTGGTGAGTGCATCCGCTTGACAGAGGAATTCCGTACACTTCCTCAGAATCATAGGGCTAAAGAGGACAAGTTGGAGGTATGTCATTGCATTTATCCATAGTATGTTCCAGATGAGCTTATTGTACAATGGTGCAAATAGTTTGTTATTTCATGAGTACTGCTGAGAATTTGGTTTCTTATTTTGTTCATGAAAAATTGCTGAGAATTTGGTTCCCGAAATTCAATTAGATCCTGTTATCCTACTGCTTTTTCTTAGATCTTATTTGTTTCACTTTAGACCTTTTCTGACCTTCAGCTCGTTCTATTTTATAGTCATATCATCATTAAGGGTCTTATCATTTTATTTTTAATAAAACATGTAACTTGTAACAAAGAAACTTAAGTTATACTATTCATTTACTGCTGTGGATCACTATTATTGTTGCCATCACAATGTTCCCCTCTTCCCACAACCGCAACTATGCGATCCATCAATACTCATACCCCTCCCCTCATTCTGAGCTAACCACAGCTGTATGGCACCAGAAATCACCTCTTCCTTCAGCAGTCCACTACCATGATTCTACCTCCACTGTGTTACATATGATCATTTTGTGTGCAGTTTGCTTAATGCACTGGCACCAGCTTTGTTGCTGTGGACAAGTTTTTGATAAATTGTAGCAAAATTTCAGCATCCATGTTTGAATGATGCTTATGTGGATAAATATTGACTTGGGTGTGCATTAACTTTAATTATATTCTGGAATAGGTTCAGCACAATTGGGTTGGCCGACTTTGTGCTATGATAATTATATAATGTGAAATAGTTTTTTTTTTTTAAAAAAAATTTTTAGTTTGAATCTTGTGTTTGGGGTTTTGATTGCTGTTCTGCTTGAAACAGGTGAAGAAAATCATTGTTCATGCCATGAGCCAGGTTGTGGACAATTTGGATCAGAAACCAAGGTTAGTTAATCACCATGATTTTATATTTAGTGTAAACAGTTTTCGCATGTACGTGTTGATGAAAGGTTGCTTCTCCATCTCTAAAATCTTTATGTATTTGATAAACAAAAGTGAAATTTGAAATACAATTCTATCTGGAATTAAAACCTTGTAGCTACAATTGAGCAGGATACCACATGTCAAATTTGCTAGGAATATTAATACCCTATTTCCTTTATGGTTACACCCTGTCCCCCATTTATGTATATCATTCATCAGATCTGCATAACAAATGCTGTAATGTTTTGATAATTATCTCTCCTGATGGTGTCAAAGTCTTTCTTTACGTAGCATGTGCAATATGAGCTTTTCCCACCCTGGGACACTTGATGGGGACATCAAACACAGGCCACCAATCACACGCGTATATAGACGTCGACGTTGGAGGATGAGCTAGCCCATGGCCTTATGGTTGGGTGATTGGGTGCTACAGATATCTTGTGTATGTCCTGCATCATGGTCTGAGACAGCTACTGTTTCCTTGTTAGAAGATTCAAAGTAGGTTCAACTTCATTGGTGAAGTTTTTTGCAACAGTGAAAAAGGTTCATTACGTTGCTGGGTCATGCACACTTCCATAATATAATTAGTATCTTCTCTGTATTTTGGTACACATCAATTTGTTGCTCTTTGGTAATTTGTTGCTCTTTGGTAACTCATCAGTGGGATTGTTCTCTGTCAATATACTAATCAGTGGTATTGGCAATTGGATTTCATTTTCTTTTGCTAATTGTTCTGTGTCAATATATATATATATATAGATTTGATTTTCAAGTAGTAAGTGAAAGTGACTGCATGCATTTTTTGTCTCAACGTTTGGCTTCCCTCCTAAATATGCAACACCATTGGAATCTTTGGAACATGACCAACATTAGTTTGAATACTGGTTCAGTTAGGGGTGTGCGAAAGAGGTGTTGATTCTCACTCGTATAAATTTATGGGTTAAATTCAAAATTGTCATTTGAGTTTCTATATCACCTTCCTATATGAAACCTGAAGCCAAAGGCCATTTTTTAACGATTAGGCCACAACTGACCGACATCTTTTTGTGTTGAAGAAGATTCGATGAAGAACAAAGAGCAGTCTAAACGAAAGAGATGTGTTCTTGTCTTGGATGGGGAGTCGACCAAGAACAGACTTGTACGTGTTCTTTGTCGAAGATCCTTGTTTTCGATTAAGAACACAAATTTGTTACACGTCCAAGATGAATGATAGATCTTCGTCTGTTTCCTTACCGCGATTTGAAAGAATCAATTGTTGTGCACCTGAATTTTCTTGAGCAAATTCTTTGAAGACGTCACTGAAAATATGTCATCCATTTGGATATGCATTTCACTTCAATTTGAGTTTTATTTGCGTTTGAATTTCTAAATTAAGGGCAGTACTTGCCGAGTTACTTTGGTCTTCTTAATGAACTCCGATTGACTTGTAATTTTGAGGGTACATGGAGGACTCGAAAACAAGCATTTTTTTCTTTTTGGTTAGACTCATTTCGTATTTGTTTGATCAAATTTTGACCCGTCCCAAGTTTTAAGTACATTAAGCTCATAAACTACTTTGCGTTCACATTGTTTTATCAGTTCTTAATCATTACTTCTGGGATATTTAGCATATTTGATAAACAAATATCCAAATTTCTAAAAGGCTTTTGGTGGCCGGCTATGGGGAGGTTTTTCAGATAGATTTTGACTTTTGCAGATAGTGGCACAATCCAAAATGCCCGCTTTTTGGTAAATCTAAAATTTTCCTAATTGAAATTTGACTTTGTCTAACTAATGTGGTAATCATTTGTCTAGTAAATTTGGTTCATATATGACAAAAACATATTTGCTAACTCTAAAATTTAGAAATAAAGTGCTGTTTTTGGTGGATGAATAATAATAATTCACTTGACAAAAATCGAAAGATAGATTTTTCCTAAATTTTACTATATGGTAAAGGGTTTTGAGATACGCATTACAAACTTTAGTTTGATTAAATGTAAGTCAGTATGACTCAGTTTCCATCAACGATTAGCTTTGAGGTAAATTGTCTTTAATAGTGCATCAACGTTGACTCTTGGAGGTCGACGCTAATGTGTTATTATTAGTGTAGATGTTCGGTTTTTCCATAGTGGCTCTAGGCCGCCTTTCAAGGAGGAACTCTGCCTGCAAAATGAGAAGAAGCCATTAGAGTGGCCCACTGGCGCTTGCTAGTGGCCCCTCCGATGATTAAGTCAGTTGGAGAGGAGAGGAGTGGAGAAGGGAGAGGGGAGGGAGAGAGAGAGATGGTTGTTGTGTGTGAGAGACAATACCTGAATCCTTTTATATATTTGACACCCTAGGCCCTCTAGTATAATTTTTGGGCTGTGGGCTGGTGACATGGGCCTTAGGTAATTCCTAGGCCCATGTCAAGATCAAAATGCCTCAACTTATATCTTAAATTGATTTTCTCTTACTTAGAAAAATCAAGAGGATAATATGTTTTTGCAAGACTACATATGTTATCAATGCCAAAGAATTTATAGGCATCCTTTAAATCTAAAACTAAACGAAGTGTCAAAAGTTTTATCACTCCTTCACCAAATCTATTATCGAGTTCTTACAATTGAAAGTCTATGGAAGCAATATATATGTTAAAATGATGATAATGCTTCATTATAATGTGATCCTTTCGATGATGAGCTTGATCTCCAATATACTGAACACTGAAATGTGCAGATGTGTAAGACACACCTTACTAATTTTTCTTCTCTTTTCTCTTCCTAGCATTTCCCTCTAATAGTAAAAGGCAAATATATAACTCTCTAGTACTTCATTTTTACTGGTTTTTTCTTCCCCTTCTCCCTCGATCAGTTTATCTCCAGTTGTTCAAATAGGAAAAAAAGTTTAGCCTTTACATCATCATCATGAGTTATTGGGTTTCTTTTAATAATTTCTCAAAGCAGCTCAACCTTTCCTTATTTCTTTAAAGTACGTATTTGGTGATTTGGTAGCATGACCTTGAAAAGAGATTCGTGCTCCAACTTTAGAAGGCGCATGCATGAGCCTGGGCCCTGGGGAGGTTCCATTGACATGGATTTCATGCAATTAATTGGCTATTTCTACGGCCGCTTGTTTTTGCTGCGGTTTCTTTGCTTATTATTATATAATTAAGCAAAAAGGAAGAGATAGCCACAAAAAAACAAAAGAAAGGAACAAAGCTATGTGAGTAAAATTAGAGATAGAGCTGAAGAAGCTGAGACAAGACACTGCCTCATTGTTTTTGGTGTGGTTTGTTTGGCACATAACCTCAGAAAGGAACAACTAAGTGAGTAAATTTAAAGATGCTGTCTGTAATGTTTCAGGTTTTCGGAAAAGGAAAGGAAAATAGTAAAATACAACCACAAACAAACAACACAAACCAAATACCTAACAATAAAACAAACAAGACAAGGATGGATTGGGAAGGCTCTGTCGAGTTTTAATTGGCTATATATAGCTAGCTCTCGCAACTCGATAATTAATTAAAGACTTCCTAAAAGAAATGATTATAGAACTATCACATTTTTCATAAATCCATCAACTTTAAATCTTAAAAAGTGGCTTTTCCCACTTGGCTTCTCTTACTTGACTTGTGAAGGAATTGTATAAAAGAGGATCGTATCTTTTTTTTTTTTAATTAATTATAACTCTATGTGGGACCAACTTATATGAATACTTACGCAAATAGATACATATAATCTCTCTCTTGAGAAACTTATGGCATGGCTAATTTGGCTACATTTAAATTATTTCATATGAGAATAAACGTAAAGCAAGGTAGAAATAGTGCTGCTGCACTTGGTAGCATAGATCTAATTTTTTATTAGACAATTTATAATTTTGGCCTTTGAAGAATATCTTAGAGTTCAAAGAGTTCAAGTGTACATGGAAACTAAATAAATAGAGGTATTTTTGAGTTTTTATTATGAAAGATGGGACAAATCTAAAAGAAAATTTTTAAAGGGGAGCAAAAATATTATTTTTTGGGGACTAATTTATAAAAAGTATATATTAATTTTAAGAAGAATTTTAAAAATTTTATTTCCCCCCACATCAACAAATGGTCTGCCCCTACCACTTCTCGATATGAAATACAAATAAAATAAAATAGTTTGAAAAACATTTAACGCAACTCGACATCGTCCCTTACCTATCTCAAAACTTCCACGTCCCTCACATAACACGGCATTAATGCATAAGTGACTCAACCAATTTAAAAAAACCCTAACAAATTTCTTCTCAAAAACCTCTCTTCTCTCTCTAGAACTAAAAGAAAATTCATGGTTGCTAGCTATGGGAGGAAGAAGCGATCTAAACCTCCCTCCTCCCCCCTTCCCCTCTACTCCCCCATTCTTCCTTCCCCCTCTCATTCTTGCCTCTTCGGAGGCACCAACCGCCTTTTTGGTGGCCCTATTCTCCTCTGTGAAGGCTTTATTCACCTTTCTGGTGGCTTTATCCCTGTACTGCAGCTTCACCGACTTCCCCTCCACGACTTGTTAGCCGGGTTCCACCTCCTCTGTTCGCTCACAGCCCCAGATCTATTTTTTTTTGAAGTTTTTGGATTTGATTTTTTCAAAATTAGATCTGTAAACTTTAAAGAGCTCCACCATCTCATGCACCTTTCCACCGGGTTATTGAGCTCCCTCGCCTCCTTCTGCCATAAGCCGCGTCGGTGGATTTGCTTTGTGTTTTTTATTTTCTGTTCTTTTACTGTTTTAGTCTCCTGGCCTTTTGGGTCGAGGATGTGTAGTTCGATGTGAGAGACTATCTCTCATGGCCGTTTAATAATTGTGTTGTGACTTGGACTCCCTATGTCTTTGAATTTATCTGCTTGTTACAGATCTGATCTATAATCGAAATTATACATAGGTGTGCGGTTGATTAGGTCATAGATGACTTGTAAGTTCATAGTCTTAGGCTATGTTTGTCGAAGCTTTTTGCTTTTTGCTTAAGCTTTTGATTGTATGAGTTTTTTTGTTCAAAAATTGTCATCAATGGAAATCGAAAGTTTCCCCCTTTTAAAAAAAAAAAAAAAAGCATAAGTGACTCCATCATTGTTGTCCCTCTCCAACAAATTAATACTACTTTCGATGTTGTCTTATGTGCAAATGTCACAGCACTTGCCTCAATGCTCATATATATATATATACAAAATTTATTTTTTATTTATTTTATTTTTTTTATATAAGTAAAAATTTACTGAAGTAGATTTTGTTTATATAAAATACGGAAGAGAAAGAAAAGAGCAAAAGAAAAGATATAAACGTGATGAAGCGTTAGGGCTACATTTTTACTATTAATGTGTTTACATAATACAAATGGTCCGGCCAATTTATAGGGAAAAGGTAGTACTTAGAATAATGTAAATTTGGTAATCAATTACAATAATACATGAAAGGCAAATGACTTCATAAGGAAAATACGAATAAACTTAATTTTGGAAATATGGAAATTTGTTTTTGATATATATATATATATATATAAATATAATTATTTCATTATGTTAATTAAGCAGATTTGCAATTTTATGAAAGATTTATTTTTAGTTTTGAAAAGCTAAATTTTTGAGGACGAAATTTTTATAAGGTTAGGAGGATGTAATACCCCAAAATATTGAAAAGCTATTTGTATGAATATTTAACAAAAGCTTGATTAAAAATACTTTGCAATCTTTGTTAAACATTTACATAATCTTTTAATTAGAAAATGTGACCATCAAACATTCGATGATGATCATCAAACATTTGATCTTGGAAAGTATAGACATAAACTCTGCAAAGCCGGCACAATGGCCAAAATGTGTTAGTACTAACATCAAACGTTTGATGCTTTTATGAAATGTTCGATGTGCTTTTATCAAACGTTCGATATTTTCACTAAACATTTGAAGAGAAACCCCAGATTCTCTAATATAAATAGATCAAATGTTCGATATTAAATATCAAATGTTCGATTATTTCCAAATTAAAAATGAATTTTTCGTAGGAAATCGATTTAACACCTCATTTTCCTATAAATACCACCTCATTCCCTTCAGAAAATGACCTAAAGTCGACCTAAACCCTTTAGAAACCATTTGTTAAGACTTGAGAATGATATTTTTAAGGGAAAGTTCTTATTTGAAGGAAGTTATATTTTCCAAAGGTAACCTATGAATCCTTACTCTTATTATGTTGTATTTTACTGTTTTAAAACTAGTTGAGGTTATTGTTTATGCTTTCAAATTATGTCATAGTGATTCAAAGACTTTTATGATGACTTTCTAAAATGTTTTGATAAAATGAATTACTTTGTGTTTTATCTTTTTAAAAGTATATTATTTACGTTCTTTAATGATTATTTAATGTTGTTAGATGATGTTCTAAGTCTAAGAATGATTGTAGGTAGGTTTGATAAGAGTTTTTGGACTTTCATGCATTGTGGACATTCATCAAACGTTCCACCGTTCTTAATCAAACGTTTGATAGTCGTATCAAACATTTGATAGTCGTATCAAACATTTGATAGTTGTGTCAAATGTTCGATGATGACCATAAATGTCAAATTAGAGGTTTTTAAGACAAAGAACACACAATGATTCACAATTAGTAGGAGATTGCTTTCTTTGCATATTGTCGGGTTATATTACAGTTATTGAGGGATTTACAAAATGTTTGACACATCGAATGAGCAATCGAGGTAAGTATTTTAATTGAGTAAAGAAACTATATTTTTGTGAAGTACGATATGTTAGATGACTAAGCACAATATTCCATGTGATTTACTTTATTATTTTAAGATAAGATGTTATTAGATCATATATTCATTATTTTTAAATAAATGAACAATAATTGCATCGTATGCCATGATTACACTGTCTCGCAATGAAATAATGGCTATGAGTTTACTATTATTACGGATTGATTGTATGGTCAAATAGTGTTATTTTATGAAGAGGGCCTTGGATCCAATGGTTTAGCTAGTTTGTGACAGCGCACTATTCATTGAGTGGGTCATCAGTTACGACTTAACTAGTCAGTGTGGGCAACCCGAGGTCGGACTCGGTCGGACTACTAGCATAAAAGGGTACATTCGTGCAATATTCAGGGCACCAGAATTGTACCAAATGTCCTTTTGGACACGCTAACCCTATTGAGCAAGGGTAATGTTTCAAATAGACTATATTGTTAACATATGACTATTTATGTAGTATTCACAAGGCATATTTCTGCATTTATGAATAAGAGTTTAATCATCGAGATTATGTTCCACTTTTTAGATTAAAAATCATTTTTTTGTCAAAGGGTATAATAATGAAGATTAGACCCACTATTTGTGAAAATCATCATGTGAAATTCTTAATAACCTTGTTATTTATTTTATACCACATTGCTTTTAAAATAACTTGCTTACTAAGTCAGCCGACTTACTCAGTTATTTCATTTTCGTAAAATGCCTCGGTATTTTATAAAACCCTTAAGAGTTTGTTCAGTTGGGATACACAATAAGATTATGGTATCAGGACAATAGTTATTGTGTTTAGGTTTGATATTTTAGATGTTAGAATTATTTATACTCAGATCAACTATTCCGCTAAAACTCTGATAGAGATTAAATTAGAGAATTTAGACAGTTACCAGTTAATTGTTTTAAATGCCCTATGGACGTTATACTTTAGTTTATTCTCTCTTCAATGGATAAACTTGTGTATAAAGTGATTTTCAAGCCAGTGTTTTATATATTCTCCCATAAAACGAAAAATAGAGACATCCCTGAGTCTTAATTTGATAATTAAGGCTAGGAGGCGAGCTATGAATTTAGCTAACTTGAATCATGAATTTAACAATAAGTTAGCTAAATTCTTGGGGCATTACAATTTTGATACCTTCAATGAATTTTATGGTGTTAATGAATGTTTGATAAATGTTTTATAAGGATTTACCATGGCTTTACAAATGTGGAGATATGTTAATGATTTGTGTTGAAATGATTCTTGTTGAATGTCTTTGATGAAATGAAGGATGACTTGATTGTTTTACATAATAACCATAAGCATGAGTAAGAATGTAAATGAAAGTTAATGGTAAATTAAAAGTATTAGACTTGAATTATGGGGATTAGTTGACCGTATATACTTGGACCTAAATTACAGAGGTTAGTTAACTGTATGTACTTGGACCTGGATTATAAGGGTCAGTTGACTGTATGTGAGATAGTGTTAAACGATTGTTCATGCATATATATAATATAGATGCGCTTGTATGTGTGTGTGTGTGTATATATATATATATATATGAGCTTGTATGTGTATGTTTCTAAGCGGAAGATTGGATCATGCATGGTTATACGTTCTTAGCTAAATAATATGTTGCATAAGGTTTTGTAACTATAATATTTGGTTCATCAACTATGCTATATATATTTTTAAAATAAATGTCAAGTCATTAGTAGTTATTGTAAACTCATGGTAGAAAGAATAAGTGGGCACATTGGGAAAGGTCAGTGGATTTTACTCATTAAGAATTGTTGACTCACTTATATTCGCATATGTTATTGTGGGAACTCCACAATTGCATAGATTCTGTTGATGCATATATTGTGTCGATGAGAATCTCGTGGCCTACTACTTTGGTTACTACGATTGAGATTGTAGGGTGCTGCATCTTTTTGTTTAGACTAGCTTTTATTAGTCTAACTTTGTACATCATTTATGATATGTTTATAAACAATATTGATGTATATGACTTATGTTGCATGTGACACCTTTTGTATATATAGCCATTATTTTGATGTGTATAAATACATTGTTAAAGCTTTAATCAAATTTAGAGTTTTATTTGTGAGTTCTACTTATGTTTAATTTACTCTCACTGTATATGTTTTTCGTCGCGATTATATGTGTTATGTAACTATGATATAATAGATTTATTGTCATATGACATTAGTGTCATATCATATGATTTTATCATGCAACTAGCTTGTGTCAGAACAGCATCATGTTACATTTAGTACAAAAATAATGCAATTTGGAACACATAGCAAGGCTTTTTTTTTGTTTTGGTCTTTGGGAAAAGTCACTTTCAAACATGGGGAATGGGTTTTATGTCTGTATTCTTTATATATGTAGAAAGAAAGGAATGCCTTAAATATACGTTCTACGTAAAAAGAGTGTAAACTGTAAAGGGCAGCTCCCGATCAGATATTTGTTTGAGAGCGATATGTCAACATTCCCATGTACCCCATCTGTCCAATACGAGAGGGATTTAATAAATAACATATATAATATATCACCAACAGCTCAAATGGATTTATTAAATAACATAACCATCAACAAAAGAATTCGTTGATAATTAAGTATACAATGACATTATCCCTTTTTTTTTCGAATAACATTTATCCGAAAGTATATATATATATATAAAGTAGAACACAAAAGCACCTAATTTGTCTCTAGGGTTAACTGCCCTCAATAGTCAGAACGAAAAATCCCAGCAAGAGTAGCAGCACAAGTCAGCACAACTGCATTGGAAACAAGAATATAGAATTTTCATTAGTTAGTACATATATATATATATATATATATAGGGGGCCGGAGTGAGAGAGAGAGAGAGGAGAATTACCATCCCTTCCAGAAGTCATCACCCCTACTCTTAATTTCCTTGGGAGGAGAAGGAGGAGGAGGCCGGCGAGGATTTTGAGGGTAAGCTTCAATATCTTTTATGGGAATGACAACCACTACTACCGGTGGATCCTTGTAAGGTCCTACTGCAGTAGCAGCTGAAGAACATGCTAATGCAAAATTAAAAAAAAAGAAAAAAAATAAAATAAAATATAAATATATATAATTTGATAGATGAGACGTACGAGACTTTCTTTTAAGTCTAGTCAGAACAGTTAGACGTAATCAATTGGCAACACCATTCACATCAGAAGTTTGATTCATTACTATATGCATGCATGTTCTGCGCAAGCATGCATGAAATAAATCTATTCTATATGTAAATTATGATTTTATATTTATAGATTGATAACTCACATTGATGACATAATATTGTACGTGTATATATATATATATAATCTAAAAAGCGTCCCTTATTAATCTTTATAGAGTTTGAGAAATGAAAAAACAAAAAAAAAACCCAGTTAACTTAAAAAGATGTAATAATGTGAGAGGGGATATATTTTTTTTTTTTTTGATAACTGGGTATCTACATCTTCATCACGACTAGATTCTTGGGACATCGTGCAAAACGTTCTCTCCACATGGATTGAGTAAAGTTTGAGCAGCTTTCGCTTACAGATGTGGCCTCAAATAATTATTTGCAATAAAAGGGGTTGGACTTTAAATCTAATGCTTGATGAGGTTCTAAAGTCAAGTGACTTACTACTCAAGCCAACCCCTTATGGTTGATGTGAGAGGGGATTATCTTTCAATTATGGAAGCCAACAAAAAGGTTAGGAATGAGAAAATAAAATAGAAAGGGATCATATCAAAAGTAAAGAGGACGCATCAGATAATTGTTTTATGCGAGACGCTGAATAAATAAAGGTATGAAATTGCTCGTCTTCAGTCGACCAAAAACAGTTATACGCAACTTCGAAGGAAAAGGAAAAATGAAAAACGAACCTTAAAATATGTAGAGGTAATAAATTTACTTGGTGGCAATGGACAGATTTTTTTTGGTTTCTTTGTTGGTGACAGGTAAGTGTGATGGATCATCACATGTAATTTTACTTTCCCACCAGATATTTCCAACAATTCGACCAAAAAACCAAAAGAAATTTCCAACATATATCCAAAAATCATAAAAACTGATTAATTACCTTGAACCTCGTTTTGATCATAGCAACTCATATTTAAACGAAGCACTTGAGAGAGAGAGAGAGAGAGAGAGAGAGAGAGAGAGAGAGAGACGTAGGCGATCGAAGATTAGAATTAGGTCTAAAAACATGAAAGGATTTCAGATGTATAAAAAGAGTTGGGAATGGTGGAGTGGTTGTAGCTTACATACGCGTATGAAGAATAGTAAATATATAACGACCTCAAACAAATTAAGATGCTGACAGAACCATGCATGACCTTCTTTCTTCTTCTTGTCCTTCTTTGTTTTTTTTTTTTAAATTTTTTTTTACCAATGGTAAATATCATGGTTTATTGTACAAGACGCTAATTAACATCATTCTTTTAGAGTAGTAGCAACAACTTTCATAAAATTCATTTATTTCCTAAATGTATGAAAAACTCTTAAAAAAACCCCCTTGAAACAGATTTTATTGTTGTTCTCAAAACTAAGGAAACACCAAAAAATTGAACAATCCCTGAGTCTTAATTTGATAATTAGGCTAGGAGGCGAGCTATGAATTTAGCTAACTTGAATCATGAATTTAACATAAGTTAGCTAAATTCTTGGGGCATTACAATTTTGATACCTTCAATGAATTTATGGTTGTTAATGAATGTTGATAAAGTTTTATAAGGATTTACCATGGCTTTACAAATGTGAGATATGTTAATGATTGTGTTTGAAATGATTCTTGTTGAATGCTTTGATGAAATGAAGGATGACTTGATTGTTTTTTATCAATATACCATAAGCATGAGTATGAATTAAATGAAAGTTAATGGCAAATTAAAAGTATTAGACTTGAATTATGGGGATTAGTTGACCGTATATACTTGGACCTAAATACAGAGGTTAGTTAACGATATGTACTTTGGACCTGGATTATAAGGGTCAGTTGACTGTATGGAGATAGTGTTAAACGATTGTTCATGCATAATATAATTAGAGCGCTTATGTGGTGTGGTGTGTATATATATATATATATATGAGCTTGTATGTGTATGTTTCTAAGCGGAAGATTGGATCATGCATGGTTATACGTTCTTAGCTAAATAATATGTTGCAGAAGGTTTTGTAACTATAATATTTGGTTCACCAACTATGCTATATATTATTTTTAAAATAAATGTCAAGTCATTAGTAGTTATTGTAAACTCATGGTAGAAAGAATAAGTGGGCACATTGGGAAAGGTCAGTGGATTTTACTCATTAAGAATTGTTGACTCACTTATATTCGCATATGTTATTGTGGGAACTCCACAATTGCATAGATTCTGTTGAGTGCATAATATTTGTCGATGAGAATCTCGTGCCTACTTCTTTGGTTACTACGATTGAGATTGTAGGGCTGCATCTTTTGTTTAGACTAGCTTTTATTAGTCTAACTTTGTACATCATTTATGATAGTTTATAAACAATATTATGTATATGACTTATGTTGCATGTGACACCTTTTGTATATTAGCCATTATTTGATGTGTATAAATACATTGTTAAAGCTTAATCAAATTTAGAGTTTTATTTGTGAGTTCTACTTATGTTTAATTTACTCTCACTGTATATGTTTTCGTCGCGATTATATGTGTTAATGTAACTATGATATAATAGATTTATTGTCATATGACATTAGTGTCATACATATGATTTTATCATGCAACTAGCTTGTGTCAGAACAGCATCATGTTACATTTAGTACAAAAATAATGCAATTTGGAACACATAGCAAGGCTTTTTTTTTTTTTTTTTTGTTGTTTGGTCTTTGGGAAAAGTCACTTTCAAACATGGGGAATGGGTTTTATGTCTGTATTCTTTAATATGTAGAAAGAAAGGAATGCTTAAATATACGTTCTACGTAAAAAGAGTGTAAACTGTAAAGGGAGCTCCCGATCAGATATTTGTTGAGAGCGATATGTCAACATTCCCATGTACCCCATCTGTCCAATACGAGAGGGATTTAATAATAACATAATATATATTCACCAACAGCTCAAATGGTTTATTAATAACATAACCATCAACAAAAGAATTCGTTGATAATTAAGTATACAATGACATTATCCCTTTTTTTTTCGAATAACATTTATCCGAAAGTATATATATATATTAAGTATACAAAAGCACCTAATTTGTCTCTAGGGTTAACTGCCCTCAATAGTCAGAACGAAAAATCCAGCAAGATAGCAGCACAAGTCAGCACAACTGCATTGGAAACAAGAATATAGAATTTTCATTAGTTACTAATATAGTAATATATATATTATATAAATATATATTAAATAATATATTATATGATAATATAAAGGCCGGAGAGAGAGGAGAGAGAGAGAGAGAAATTACCATCCCTTCCAGAAGTCATCACCCCTACTCTTATTTTCCTTGGGAGGAGAAGGAGGAGGAGGCGGCGGAGATTTTGAGGGTAAGCTTCAATACTTTTATGGGAATGACAACCACTACTACCGTGGATTCTTGTAAGGTCCTACTGCAGTAGCAGCTGAAGAACATGCTAATGCAAAATTAAAAAAAAAGAAAAAAAATAAAAATAAAATATAAATATGAATTATAGATGAGACGTACGAGACTTTTTTTAGTCTAGTCAGAACAGTTAGACGTAATCAATTGGCAACACCATTCACATCAGAAGTTTGATTCATTACTATATGCATGCATGTTCTGCGCAAGCATGCATGAAATAAATCTATTCTAATAGTAAATTATGATTTTATATTTATAGATTGATAACTCACATTGATGACATAATATTGTACGTGTATATATAAATATATACTAAAGCGTCCCTTATTAATCTTTATAGAGTTTGAGAAATGAAAAACAAAAAAAACCCAGTTAACTTAAAAAGATGTAATAATGTGAGAGGGATTTTTTTTTTTTTGATAACTGGGTATCTACATCTTCATCACAACTAGATCTTGGGACATCGTGCAAAACGTTCTCTCCACATGGATTGAGTAAAGTTTGAGCAAGCTTTCGCTTACAGATGTGGCCTCAAATAATTATTTGCAATAAAAGGGGTTGGACTTTAAATCTATGCTTGATGAGGTTCTAAAGTCAAGTGACTTACTACTCAAGCTACCCCTTATGGTTGATGTGAGAGGGGATTATCTTTCAATTATGGAAGCCAACAAAAAGGTTAGGAATGAGAAAAAAAAATAGAAGGGATCATATCAAAAGTAAGAGGACGCATCAGATAATGTTGTTATGCGAGACGCTGAATAAATAAGGTATGAAATTGCTCGTCTTCAGTCGACCAAAAACAGTTATACGCAACTTCGAAGGAAACGAAAAATGAAAAACGAACCTTAAAATATGTAGAGGAATAAATTTACTTGGTGGCAATGGACAGTTTTTTTTGGTTTCTTTGTTGG
This sequence comes from Betula pendula, assembly GCA_900184695.1. NCBI lineage: Eukaryota > Viridiplantae > Streptophyta > Magnoliopsida > Fagales > Betulaceae > Betula > Betula pendula. The sequence goes on from FXXK01003005.1 coordinate 38,823, forward strand.
TGACAGGTAAGTGTGATGGATCATCACTCGTGCGAAATGTAATATACTTTCCCACCAGATATTTCCAACAATTCGACAAAAAACCAAAGAAATTTCCACATATATCCAAAAATCATAAAAACTGATTAATTACCTTGAACCTCGTTTTGATCATAGCAACTCATATTTAAACGAAGCACTTGAGAGAGAGAGAGAGGAGAGAGAGAGAAGAGAAGAGAGAGGAAGAGAGAGAGAGAGAGAGAGAGAGAGAGAGACGTAGGCGATCGAAGATATGAATTAGGTCTAAAAACATGAAAGGATTTCAGATGTATAAAAAGAGTTGGGAATGGTGGAGTGGTTGTAGCTTCCATACGCGTATGAAGAATAGTAAATATATAACGACCTAAACAAATGAAGATGCTGACAGAACATGCATGACCTTCTTTCTTCTTCTTGTCATTCTTTGTTTTTTTTTTTTAAATTTTTTTTACCAATGGTAAATATCATGGTTTATTGTACAAGCCGCTAATTAACATCATTCTTTAGAGTAGTAGCAACAACTTTCATAAAATCATTTATTTCCTAAGATGTATGAAAAACTCTTAAAAAACCCCATTGAAACGAGTTTTGATATGAACCCGCAGGAATAGAAATCCGTTGAACCCACAATCAATTTGAAAACTCACCCAAGAAAGCCAAACTCAAGTCTATGAATGGAGAATTTAGACCCGTTGAAAACTCGTTTCAAAACCTAGATTATATTAAAATCTAGACCGTTGAAATCCCGTCTCAAAGAACCCAAATTACGAGAAGAACGCCACAAAGGTTGTGATTTACATTTGAAAGTTCACAAAAGTTCAATTAAGAACAAGAGGAAAACTCAATCACAATTAAAATTCAAAATAAGCTATCTCTTATGTGGTAGCTATAAGATTTAATACTCCCTACAAAATAACTAGGCCAAAATAAGGCCCCTTCCCCAAATACCTCAAGTGGAACAATTAATGTTCTTTGAAACCCTAATTAATAAACATAAGAAATATATGGGC
>FXXK01003007.1:0-14566 GCA_900184695.1 Betula pendula
AGAAAGGCTAATATTTGCTAAATATATATATATATGTATATATATATAGAATATATATATGAGAAAAGATTATTTTCATTCTCTTAACTCATCTCCATATAAAAAGATTTGTAAATTTATTATTAAATTATAGAATCACACATGTATCTCATAATTCAATAGTAAATTTAAACATTTCTTATATAAAGATAAATAATAAATGATCAAGAGATGAAATATCTAGCTCTCTTTATATAAAACTAAGGTGGTGTTAGGGTTACTAGAAAACAAATTTGGAATTTCAGAATTTATCTTAATAATGTCAAAGTTTGAAAAAGACCTTTTTAAGCCCAATTTTCAAACTTTCAAAATCTGCCCTTCTAACTTAGATCCAATCACCCAAGCCCACTCTAAACGTTCCACTTGGGCCTACCCCCAAAAGCCTATTTTCCCAAAATGGAAACATTTCAAATTAAAAAAATAAATAATCCTAAAACTTCTAAAAATATATATATTTTGATCGATCCCATATATTTCAAGCACAATTCTAAAACATCTATCTATACTTATTTGCCATATTAAAAAATTAAACTACACGAAACTCAATGATCCAACATTGGGGTTATACCACTACTAATTCTATTGGGGGTATTCCCTCAAGAAAAGAAAAAAAAAAAAAAAAAATCAATCGGTTGTCAGGAGACTTAGGACCCTACTTTTTTATTATTATTATTTTAATGTAACTTATCTTACTTTAAAATTAATAAAAAATAAAAAAAAGAAGAGAAGAAGGATCTAATACCATCGGCCTAAAAAAAAATAAATAAATAAACAAAAAACGTGGCTTCTCTATACGGATTCGAATACCATCCTTAAGGAATCATTTATCTAATCGAGGCTGACACAACTGTTTGTCTTGACCTGATTGTCAGCGACCATTTTCCTTTGATGGTACTCGAGCCGATCCCTCGAGATATACCTGCTCCTTAAAAAAACGAGAGAAAAAAAACACAAAAGAGCTGAAAAAGATCTCATAATCTCGAGATAGCATTTTGGTGCTACAAGCACGCAAAGAACATCCAAAATTCTACATGTCATGCTTTTGAGTGTAGCGGCTATCGGGCATAGCTGTGCCAAAATTTAGGCTTTTTTATTGCAGAGAGGCCATAATGCCGAAACCCCAATTTTCAGAACACGTCACATTTGACATTTATTTCATTTTTTATTTTTTTGGTAAGTGTAGACTTAGACATGTCACATGTGACAATATTAAAATGGTAACTAATAATACCCATAACTCTCACACACGCCTGGTCCAGGTCTACTATAAATGACGAAGTTTGGTTGAGAATGGAAAAACACGTCGAGTTGCAATGGAGAAGAATAGCTGCAAGGTATGTGTTACAGGAGGTGCAGGCTACATTGGCTCTTTGCCAGTAAAGAAGCTTTTGGACAAAGGATATACTGTTCATGCCACGCTCAGGAACTTAGGTACTATCTTTTTTTTTTTTGTCTGTCTTTTAAGGATAGTAATTTTTAATACGATCCACGAACCGGACACAAAAATATCGGGTTTGAGTTTGGAGTTATTGGGTTACCGGGTTAACCGGTTTATAACCCGTTTAGTTAACATGTTAGACGGGTCAACCCGTCGGGTGACCCAGTTGACCCGATAACCCGTTTATAATTTTTTTTTTTTTTTTTTTTTTAAAAGGCAAAACGCACCGTTTCACAATGTCTTCCCATACTCTTTCATTTTTTTTTATTTATATTTTTATCTCTCTCCTCTCTCTCTTGCCCCCCATACTTTCTCTCTCGCCTCATTTGTTTGTTTCTTTTTTTTGTTCTTTTTTTTTTTTATGAAGCTGTAGATCTGGCTCTGTAGGTGCAGTTGGTCAACTTGCTTCATATTCTTCCCCGAAGCTCAAAAATCAAAGTTCCTAATTTCATTATTTTTGTGGAACAATGTGCGTGTGATTCAATGTAATTTTGTTTTGGTTCAGCTTCATCTGCCATTTTTCAAAGATATGATTGCTGAAAAAAAAAAATTAGTGAAAGTGAATAGCTAAAATGCTGAATTTGATATAAGTATTTTGAAAAAGTGAATATATAACTAAAATAGAGAGATATTTTTTTTAGATATTTGGCTAGTAGTTTGCTGAGGCTAATGAGAACGCTCTTATATCTGTAGCAGTAATTTTTCTTAGTTTTTTCTTAAATGTAGGGAATTAAACTACTTTTTATTTTCCTATTAAAATAAATTTCACTAGCTTTTCATATCATTTTCAGAGAGAATTTGTTTAACATCTAATTTGTGGACTTCTTTGACAACTGATGGATACATGTGTCTCACAACACATTTTATTGACAAAGAGTGGGTCTTATAAAAAAGAGTGTTTTTCATGATATGCATGATGTATAGATGATACCTAGGAATCATTCAATTAGGTGATTGGGCCATATGCCGGGACTTTTGAATATTTGATATTTCTTTTTGAAATGACATTACTTGATACTCTTTAACAAAATGAATATTAGATTGTGTTTTTCCAAATGAATGACTATGAAAAACTTTTGAAAAAAAATATATATATCATTTTTTTAATTGTTATTATTATTATTTTTTTAAAAAAATAATTTAAAACTGAGTTAATCTAGGTCGTGTTGGGTCATTTCGGGTGTGTCGGTAAGTTTGACTTGAATATCTAATCGTGTCAAACGAGTCGAGTAGTTTCGGGTTGACACAATTCGACCTGTTAACTAAACGGGTCGTGTCGTGTCAACCCGTTAACATAGCGAATCGTGTCGTGTCGACCTATTTAACAAACGGGTCGTGTTCGTGTTAAGTCAAGCGGGTAAGTTTGGCCCGTTTCTGTATTTTAACCTAATTGAGGGTTTTTTATTATTATTATTATTATTATTTTTTATAATTGTTTTTGTTTTATGATTTGTCATGTTGTAATTAACACTTTTTTTATTGCTTTTCAAAAAATAGTGATAACTCGCTGCAACTTAATAGACGTAATTTTTAATGATAAACCACGTAAATTTCTGTGTTTTATAATTACTTATTTTTGTTTTCATTCTGTTTTACCTCTCATTGATTATGAGAAATTGGAGAATTTCCCTAACATATATGCCTTGGTGAATCTATATATAATAGATGATATGTCGAAGGTAGGCCTTCTAAAGAGCTTTCCTGAGGCAGACACAAGATTAATGTTGTTTCAAGCTGACATTTACGATCCTGATACGTTTGAGGATGCAATAAAAGGCTGTGAATTTGTTTTCCATGTAGCAACTCCCTTGCAACACAAGGAGGGCTCTCAGGTTTGTCACTTATATATACACTTATTTAGCACTTAATTAGTTGTGCAAAAATCCTGATTAGATTGTTTATTGATCGATATTGTATTAATTACTGGAACAGTACGGAAACATAAGTGAAGCCACGATTGGTGGGGCAAAGAGCATTGCAATGTGTTGTGTTAGAGCAGGAACAGTTAGGCGACTAATCTACACAGCGTCTGTGGTTTCCGCGTCTCCTCTGAAACATGATGGAAGCGGTTTCAAGGACTTGATGGATGAAACATGTTGGACGCCTCTCAATCTTTCATTTGCTTTCTCTAGTGATTTACTCAAGGTAGTTCATTTAATTTCTTACCATTAAGTTTTGGCAGCTCTGTTCTGGGGGCGGATTATATATATATATACACTAAATTAAAAAATTTTAAACTTTGAAATAATTATTTTAAAATGCGTAAAAGTTCATGACAGATTTGTAAAATTTTTCCATTATTTGAATATAACATTACAGGGCTATACAGATTCGAAGACATTGGCAGAGAAAGAAATCTTAAGGTATGGAGACAACAAGGACGGTGGTGGATTAATGGAGGTGGTATCCCTGGCCTGTGGCCTTGTGGGAGGGAATACACTGTTATCATCCACACCGAGTAGCGCAGCTATACTAAACTCCCAGCTTACGAACATGGCCAATGAGCAGCGATCACTCAAGTTTTTGGAGGAACTTGTCGGCAAAATTCCGGTCGTACATATTGATGATGTCTGTGAAGCCCATATTTTCTGTATGGAGAAGGATTCAATCAATGGTAGATTCTTGTGTGCAAGCTCCTATGTTTCATCCGCAGAAATCGCCAATTACTATCGACAACATTACCCTGAGTTTCATGTAATGCAAGAGTAAGCATGCAGCTAGATCTATGATCTCCAATATTATCTGTTTCATGAAGCTTTTTTTTAGCATCTAGAATTATTCTAAGTTATTTTGATATTGGGTTCAGGTGTTTGGATAGACCCGAAAGGAAAATCGAGTGGGGTTCCACAAAGCTTGTTGAGAAAGGTTTTGTATACAAATATGATTTCAAGATGGTAATAGACGAAAGCATCGAGTGTGCAAGGAGGCTAGGATGGGCTATCTCTAAATTCTAATGGTGGGTTGCTGATCAGCTCAAAACATTAAGAAACAAAGGGAGGCCTTTGACTAATGGCCTCATCCTCATGGAAAGGAATGCCCATCTTTTCAGTTGATTTAATGTAATTTGGCGAATATTTGTGTTATATATCTACATGGAGAAACTACTACGGATGTTTCAGAAGATTGAGGTGATAATGTTGAAATTAATAAATTAGTTTTTTTTTTTTTTTTTGAGCCAAAAGTGGGTTAAATATATGTATGGATGTGGGCTTGATTACGCAATTTTGGGAAAAGAATTTTAACACGTTTTAGTGCTTTGATCCAGTTGAATGCACTTTTTTGTCATGTTGTGATTGACGCCTCCTTATTTTGTTTCTAAAAGAATAGTAAAATTTCACTGCAACTTGATGAATATAGCCCTTAGTGATGAACTACGCAAATTTTTGTATCTGCGTCTATGATTTTTTTTTCCTATGTCTTTTTCTCTTCTCACTGATTTTGAGAGATTGGAGAAATTTCCTAACAACGTCAACTATTCAAATAGCGAGGGAAAGAAAAGATTGGTTCGTGGGCCGTGGTTGAATGCTTGTGGAAGAACGGGTTTGAGGCTATTTGGATTGCACTATAGTTATGGAGTAATATGTATGCATGAGTAAGATTGCATATCACCTCCCAAGGCTCCAAGATGAGGATGCCCCTACGGGTTGTCACGCAAATTCTAGGACATGCAGCAGCCGTAGAATGAGATTCTGCTTATTCACTTGATGATTTAGAGATATGTTCTAGCTTAATCAAGGATTCTCCTAATTATGGAAATTGTTAGGCACTCGAGGGTTATCTGGAAGTCAAACCCATGAAATTGGAAAACTGACCACGAAATCGACCGTGAACTAAGGAGAAACGTGCGTGCATATATATGTTACATGCAAAGAAGAAAATTGGTTTTTGTTGGACCCGTGGGCCAAAGACCCAACTCTTTTGGGCGCGGGGGGTAACGGGTTGTTTGGCATCCTACTATTACCACACCGAATTCCCTCCCCTGCCCACATGTAAGAGGTATGACTTGTGAGAGAGGTGAAGGAAGCGTGAGATATTTGATTTTTTTAGGTTTTATGTTGACTAGCTAATTCGGTGTAAAAAATAAAAAAAAAAATTAGTGTAAGTCTAGATTTTTGGTATATTGATAACTTGGACAGTAATGAAAGAGGATGAAACACTCGATTGATGAGTTCAATGCTCAATTAAATGATATAGTGAATTATAGTTTTAACCTAGGGGAGAAAATTCCTGAAAATTGAATTGCCAGAAACATTATGAGGTACTTACATGAGAGGTTTAGACCTAAGGTTATAGCTATTGAGGAAAGTAAAGACTTTGACACCATGAAAATTGAGGAACTTGTAAGATATATACCTTCAGAAATAATTTGACCTTAAAAATTGTGAGTGAAGCTAGGGGTAAGCGACTCCTTTAATGTGGAATCCTCTAGTGATAAGGCATTGGCTTTTATTGCCAAGATATTTAGAAAGTTCCTCATAACCAAGAAGGAAAACAATAGGAAGAAGTCAACCAAGATGAAATCCTATGGTGACTCCAATGGAGCCAACCAAGGAAAGAAAGATAAGAGCAAGAATAACAATACCTTTAGAGCACTCTTATTGGCTTATCTATTCTCTTCTTTTAGTTAGAATAGGTAACCAAAACACAAAAAATGTCCTCCATCAGATTATGCAAAGAAGACCGAGTATTAAAGAGTAGTTAGCTAAACTAGCAAAAGTGAGTTTTAATTAGCTATTTTGTCTAAAAATTTAGATAAGCCAATGGGAGTGCTCTTGGCATTCAATATAGTAATGCTAAATGTCATTCTCATGTCCCTCTTGTGTCAACTCAAAATTGATGTGACATTTAAAATTAATTCAATAGTGATCTATTACAAATCAAATAGTAATTTTAAAAGCCACATCAGTGTTGAGGGGACATGAAAAAGTTATGAGGGTAAAATGTAATATTACTCCAATCAATGTCATGAGTGTTCTTGGTTTGAGCATATTCGGGTTGAGTGTCCAAACTAGCTATAAGAAATCCAAAGGAAAGGCCATGAATGTGACCTTAAGTGATGAGTCAATTCTGATGACTCAGATAAGCCAGCTAACAAAATTGGAAATTTAATGGCTTTCACTGCTTTGGTGAAGAGTGGAGTGAATCCAGTGAACTTGGCACACAAAACTTGAAAGAGTCATTTAAGGATGATTATGAAGATGAGGATGACTTGCAAGTCACTTGCAATAAACTTTTTGAGGAATGTTGAAAGTTGAAGAAACTTAACAAGGGAACTTTTAAAAATCTTAATGAAGCGGAACTTGAAAAAGAAAAGTTGCTTGTTAAATTAGATGACTCACATGCCTTGGTTGATAAGTTGAAATTTGGCATTGTTGTACGTGCTTAATGAACAAAACAAACCACTTGAGAATGAACTTAATCAATCTAAAGATCAGTTGAAAATATTCTCCAGTAAAAAGCTTGATAAGATATTGAGTGTTCAAAAGATTCAGGGTGATACATCTAGTTTAGGTTTTGTTGATACTTGCTCGTCTTTACCTTCTTTTTTCTCACAAAAGAATTGATTTTAAAGGTAAAGTTATTTTTGTTCCTGCTGCCATTGATAAAGTTAAGAAAATTATTTGTGATAATGGTGTCAAGGGCTAAGTTTGGTCCCCCTCCTAGGAGACATCATACTCCCAACTTTTCCCCTGCTTGTCACTACCATGGCAAGATTGGTCATATTCAACCAATGTGTTTTATATTGAGACCCCGGGGGCATGTGAATGAAAATTCCTTTCAGATGAATAATTACGAGGGGTTGTTTAAGATGATGATGGTGGTTTTGAATAGATTAGATGAGTTGGAAATCATCTCCTAGTGTTAGGAATTCATGGGTTAGGAAATTAAGATGACTTCATTCACCCATTGAGGGAAATGGTAGTAGACCTACTTGGAATTAAAAGGTCTCGTTGCATGGATAAGTTGCATTTCTATGCATCATCTTTTATCCTAGTGCATGTCTTTTTCATTTTTTATCTTCTTTTTTTTCATTGCATTTTGCATATTTGATTTTCTTGGCGGTTGGTTCAGGTTTGTGGCAAATTAGAGAGGATTTCAGTGTATATTTGACGCGAAGATGATAATAAATGAGTGTTTTAAATGGTTGAATTTGATCGCAAGCCACATGGAACCAATAATTATGTATTACAATAAGGACGGCTGTCCATACTGCTTAATTTTACATTGGTTTAAGATTTAATTTTCGTTTTACAAAGAAATATTAACACCAGAAATGGGGATTTAAAATTTATTACATTTTACTTGAGGCAAGAACACAATCTTCTTTCTGAAAACAGACATGATAGTGCTTGAGCCCTCCGAAAAAAAAAAAGAAAAAAAGACTCAATTACAACAAAAAGTAAAAAGGAAAAAAGAAAAAAGGAGGAAAATTGACTAGAGAAGCTACAGCTACTCATTATTTCCTAGACTTGAACATTTCATGACTTGCTCATGGCTCGCACCACAGAGGTTTTTCACATGCTACTTACAATGGCCGTCAATGGGATGAACACTTTTCATCTCTCTTTCAATGTTGGCTCGCTCGGATAGACAAGACTAGAGCATTGGCTAACTAATCCGCCAAATGTGCGATCTTTTTTTCTTTTTCTTTCTTTCTGTTTTTTTTTTTTTTTTTTTGTGGGCTGAAGGTATACATTAGTAGAAGAAGTCTGGGTTGTCAAATGGGAAATTTGGGTCAAGATGATCGACCTTATCAAGTGAGAAATCCAAATTTAGAATAGGCGAATTGGTGACCGAGGTTGGGGCAGAAACTATGTCGGTAAGATCAGATTCCGAAGTTTGCACATTGTAGCCTAGTCCATAGCTGTTCATCTGGCATGGCGACATCGGAAACATGTTGGATTCAGATGTTGCCGGTGACAAAAATGTCGGCGAAAGACTAGCCATGAAATTGTTCTCCAACATGGACTCACAGAAAATATTGGCCTCCTCATTTTCGGATCCAATCGAAAATGACGGAAATATGTCATCCTCCCTAGCCTCCAAGTACTCCTCAGTCTTAACCGTAAGCCGTGCCGCAAAATTGCGTACAATTTCCTGAGGTAGTTTTTCTTCGTGTTTTTTTTGGTCATGATTCTTCTTCTCTGTAATTAACCTCGGACCCGACGCCACGTTCGAACGAGAGGCTTGGCTACACGTGTGCCGTCCTCGATAAGTTACCTCCAAGATCGCTGGATCCTCATCCGATCTTTGAACTAGCTTTGTAGCTAAACAGCCCTGCCCATGTCGATGAGTGCATCTATAGTAGCCCCTACAATAAATAAAGTAAAAAAAAAAAAGATTATTCACTTGAAATACGTCACAATAAATGTAATAAATGAATTTTAAGAATAGCATGTGCTTTGTTTATGAATGAGAGTATGAGCAGACACAACGTGCTATCTCCTTCCAGGTAGAAAGGCAGAGGATATTAAAACCGCAGACACGTTTTTGTGGTCCAAATGGCTGCTTGGGAGACGCTTGACATGTTTTACTGGGACCGGAGTTTGATATTTCTAATGTGTTAAAAAGAGTTGTGTGCAAAATGATTACAACCACAAACAAATTAGCTACAGACAGAGAACTTAGCCCAATAAATAACAATCAACTTGTCATATGTCAACCCCCCCACCAGCATTAACCAAATTTGTCAGAAATAAACACAAAAAAAAAAAAAAAAAAAAAGGTCCGTACTTTAATCAGAGCCTACAAAGGGCACAGTAGTGTGTATAAATTGCATCTAGATAAGTTCAAGTACGAACCATTTGTCTTTCTTCCCAGTTTCCAACTAGAAAGAGACTCGTTTGGTAGGGCTCTTTGAAAAATATGCTAAAATTAGCAAACAAACTTCAATTACTTTTAATATGGTTTGATAATTCACATAAAAAGTTTAAAAAAATTGAAAAAAAACTTAACCAGAAAGCAAAAAAATGCCCTCCAAGAAATTTTATCAAACGACCCTTTCATCTTTATCTCATATGATAACACTTTTTTCAAGTAAAAAGCAACAAATACCATAAAAAAAGGCCTTGTCGTACGTTTGCACTCCCGTTTTCTACGTGCGAATGATTCGAGAGGCTAAGGCGCGTGTGGCACGAACCACAAGGAATTACATGACAGACATCAAAAAGTGGATGGAAAAAGAAAAAAGTTTCTCACCTCGGAAAGTTAGCTCCGAGGATGTCTTTCTGGCCATATTTTCTCCAGCTATAACCATCATCAAGCGGCCCTTCCAGCCCTGTACCGGAGCAAACCTTTACTTGCTCCGTCCATCGGGGCAATGTCTTCCTATAAAACACAAATCCCCAAGAAGCCCAATCAAAAATCAGATGATATTTCCTTACCTAATTACCAATTAAGTACCATGAATTATTATCTAATTTAAGTCCTAAATTTACCTTTTCTTGTAGACATCTTTGTGCTTATAATCTTGGTCACTTTTTGGGCCGCTGATGACGAGCTTGGGTTCTCCCACGCAAGCGCCGCAATTGAGCGTTGAAAGTGCTTTCTCATAACAAGAAAGTATCTTCTCAACCAAGAATTCACGTGTTTCGTGCGACGAAGACGGGTGAAGATGGTTCATAAGCTGCTTCGCAAGCTCCTTCCCCTGATTCAGATCACCGATCAGAGCCGTTTGCTCCAAATCAACGGTCGTTGCCATTTTCAAAAATAGCTAGCTTCAATAACACCCAACTGGGTATTGGGAAAAAAGAACACACTTCTTCTCTATGAATTGCCTTGTTGGAAGATCAGTGGGGAAGAATTTAAAAGATGGCTGAAATGTGGAAGAAAAGAAACCTGAAACTCCAAATCTTGAATCAATGACTGATGGGTAAGTGCTTACGGAGCGAGTAGGATATAAAGCTGAAGAAAGAGTAGTGAGTTGAAAGATTTTTATTTTATTCTTTTTATGGGTAAGCGAGAGAGTTGAAAGCTAACGTATCAGAAGGAAGGAAAGGGAAATGCTTATCTTAGTGAAAGAAGGTGGGAGGAAGAGGGGAGATATAAGGGAGAGAAAAGAGAAGGAAAAGAGAAAACTTTGACCAAGGCAAAACCGAGTGCGATTTTTTTTTTTAATTTTTTTTCCCCGCATTGGACCTGTTTCTTGTCATGGATTATATAAGATATTGGGTGAGTGAAAGGTCCTATTGGTCTAAATGCTGACCACTTCAAACCCCAACCCCCAAAGAGGGTCACAAAACACACACACACACAACAAGCTGACTCTTTCTCCCTTTTTTTTTTAAAAAAAAAAAGAAAGTAATTTTACATATTAAATTTTTGTATAATTTTATAATGTGACAATAAAAATATATATATATATTTTTTTAACAAATATTAATTCAAAATCTGATTTTTTTTTATTTATTGCCACGTCACTGACTCTCTCTCTTTCTCTCAACAAGGACAGAGTAACAACGCGGAATAAGGTTTGAAGATTCCTCGGTCCCGATCCCTTTTCGCTTTTCTCTGACTTTCCAATGAAATGTTTATTACGAGGGCTCACATGGTATTAAGGGATAGAGATTAAGGTCGCTTACGTAACATCACCATCGTCATGTCCAATTCCAACCCTTGGTTTACGCTGATGTGATTGGCTGGACACAAACATGCATAATAAAGTATTTATAAAATTACAATATTTAAAATATTAATTAAATATGATAAGTCCTAAACCCTTTAACATTGTATCCCATGATGAAGTAATTAATTTTTAAATATTTGTCCTTTAACATTTGGCTAAGACTAAAACAAAACAAAAACTTGATACTTTCAGGAATGTGACCCGACTCCCTCCAATTATCTTCAACATTCAAATTGAAGCTTCAACATTCAAATTCTTAGAATATTGTAAAAGTTTCTAGAGAAAGTGCAAATGTTTGTGTGCATTATCTTATCAATTGGGCCGCTTTTAAAGCTTGTGTTTGAAATTATTCTTAATCTTTATTTTATCTTTTATTATTATTAATAGTGGGAAGCATCCTTTTATAATCATTTTATTTGTTTGTATTTACTGAAAAAAAACAAAAACAAAGTCATTCCCTTTGTTCGTAATAAGCCATTTCCTTTAATTTTTTAATATAATAAAAAGTGATTAATATGATATAAAGCAGAAAGAAAGTTATAAATTTTTTGTATAAAAAAATTAAATTTTTTTGTTTTTTTTACTTGAATAGTAATAAAAGTGTTTGATGTGATATAAAAAATGTTTAAAAAATGATTGATGAAATATAAAAAGTTGAAATATTTTTATGTAATTTTTTTTTAGTTTTACAAAACCCCAATCCTTTACCAAACATGCCCTTAAGATTTGAAGTGAAAAAGTAATAAATTTATAATTTATTGAGTTCAAAACAACATTGTTTTCCATTAAAAAATAAAATATCACTAAACATAAAACAACGTTGTTTTATCATTTTGTTGTTTTTTTTTTTTAAAAAAAAAAGGTTGGTCGGGTTGGAATTTTGTTGGAAAACAAAATTGGTGTTCGATGCTACCTCTGATATTGGTCGGAACCAAATAGAAAATTTGACCCCGCCTCTGCGTGCCGTCCAAAGCCAACTCTATGATTGGAAATTGGAATATCAGTAAACTCTACATCCCCCTGCTTTTGACAGAATGGTGAGAAAAAGTGAGGAACAGTGAGAATATATGACAAGAGATTGAGAGAGAACGACAGCAATGTGGCAAAGGCGACAATGAAAGGTGGTCATTTTTTTTTGTTTTTAGAAGGCGCAGCCTCAGTTAGGGTTAGGTTTAACAAGAGAATTAAACTAAAGAAGAATATGAAACTGTACAAGAGACAGGCTCGGGTCGGGGCAAGTCGGGTCAAAAAATTGACTCATGCATTCACATTGAACTAATCAAAATAATTAAAAAAATATTTTAGCTAGTCTTATAACAAAAAATAGCAAAAAAACCTTTTTTGTCCATGCCAGTTAGCCACTTTGGCTAAAGAATTGGCTACCTGCATGTATATCTTCTAATCCTTGTTCATTACAATTATCTTGTACTATTTACATTGTTTACGTTGTTCATCATGTTCATTAAAGTTGCATTCTCAATTTTTTTTTTTCTTTTCTTATTAGCCACCCTACTCTCTTGCATATTACAAGGATAGAAGATAAGAAAAACACCCCTCACTGTAGTTTTCCATTTATACAAGCCACAGTATGTTTTGTGATTCTGGCTTCTAAATTTGTGATAATGTTTTGTTATTCTATATGCGTCTTATCTTCATGTTCCTATTGTACTATATACTATATATTTTTAAAAATATGATTGTAAGAAAAATGGTATTTAAATGAAATAGTAAAAAATTAATAGTTAAAATGTTAAGGTGAACACAAATTTTTGAAAAAACGTGTAGCTAAAATAAAAAAATTATTCTTTTAGGTAAATTTAACTAAACATTTGCTTAGCCAAAATATAAATGCGCTTAAAATCAACTTTTGACCGGATACAATACCGAAACCCTTATTAATTTTTTACATACCAACGACCCAACCTAGCTTGGTGACAATCAATTAAATTTGTTCGATTTCAGTTCGGTGCAATCCAACAAGTCGCTTCTACGACTTTTATGAATAGAGAAAGTCTAAACAGCATACTCCTATCATTTTCCATACAACTTTTTTTAAAATCAATTATTAGAACATCTTTTATATATATATATATATATGATATATTAGAATATAGTTAAATAAGGCAGTTCTCTTATAAATATACCTAGGGATGAGTTATATGCAGGGCCGGTTCAATATATTTTAGACCTAAGATGAGAAGTTTAAATAGTGTTTTTAAAAAAAAAAAAAAAATTTAATTTAATTATTTATTTAAAAATCATTGTTTTCACTTTTAAGGATTTATATTCAAGTTTTTTTAAGATTTTTTTCAATTGATAATATGACTAATCTATTGAATCTTTCTCTGTGACATTGTTGATCTTAGGTATGATTTTATCAATTTTATTTGAAACCTTAATTCGAAAATATTGACTAAAACTAGTTATTACCATAATTATTAGTTAATTACGTGTTGACAAAAGTTATTATTATTTTTATTACATTTTCACATAATTTAGGGTCCTTAATTTAAATAATATTGAACTATAATTAGGTTTTATAGTATATATATGTCATATAATAAGTAGTATATATATATAGTTATATTATATATATATTATGGAAAAAATCCTCATTAATTTTTTTTTTTTTTTTGGCTTATTAAATTAGAAACCTTAGACGGCTGCCTAATCCGCTTAGGGGTTGAACCGCCTCTAGTTATATGAGGTTCGTGGCAAATCAAAGAATCAAATATAATTTGAATTTGATTCTTGAATAAGACTTAGGGTTTGTTTGAGTATACAATTTCAAAAAATGCAATTTTAAAACATATGATTTGAAAATGCGATTTTGTCAAACGCTTAACAGCGTTTGGCAAAATCGCGATTTGACTTTTAAAATTGCAGTTTAACTTTTAAAATTATGCATTTTCAAAAAAAAATCTCCTTACATGTGATTTAAAAATAAAAATTTTTTACATTTTCAAATCGCAATCTCCAAATAATTTATATTTTACAGTTTGATTTAAAATTATATTTATTGTCTACAAAATTGTAATATCGAACACACCTTTAATTGTCACTTAAAAAAAAATTAGTTGTTAATTTGTTTTTTTGTTTCCAAAATTATGTGCCCAGATGTTGAATATATTAATAATTTCTTAACGAAGATTTTGGGTTAAAACTATAATAGAACGTGGAGAGACATTACCAACTAGTGGCAACGGTTATATAGTTTTTTTTGTACAACGTGGAACCATTGGGCACCACTACCCGCATCCATGACAGCGGCCCTGCCCGTCATTCCCTTAACGATAACCGTGTCCAACTGTCCATCATTCATCTATTTTTTTTTCACCTAACAAACTGTCCAACATTAATACATTATATATATATAAGGTTTTTTTTTTTTTTTCTGGGCAAATGAAACACAATGAACTAAATAAAAATAAATAAATAAAACACGAGGACGGCTGGATAACGCC
>FXXK01003008.1:0-19387 GCA_900184695.1 Betula pendula
AAAAACAGAGAGAGATACAGGTTATTGTTGTGAACCTCAGTTTAATTAAGAGATTGCGTATATTCATTTTAAATAATCATTCATGAGAATATAGCTATAAGATATATGATAATTGAACATGTGTACACTCACAATATGGTCTACCTGAGAATACTCTTCTCAAAAAGGTTTATGCATCTGAAGACTGCTGGTACATTCGGTCTTTAGACATGATAAACTAATTGTCTTATACTAGCATGACTCGGTGCCCCTCTGACTGCAAAGCCGTAATACGACCTACTCAAAGACTGATGCGCTAGTTCACAACTCTACCAATGAATCCAGGCACACACATAACAATAAAATACTAACCATAGATACTTTGATATATGGTAGCTCATTCGCATCGTTCTATCCAAGATGTGCACCATCGTCATAATAATGCACTTTAATATTTTCAGTCTTTTATATGCAATGCCTTTACAACTCATCATTTCATAATCGTTGTTTACATATCATTTTTTGCAATGGAGTCACATAAGTAATAACATTTCATGAGGTTTAAACATCAATTTTAGTATACTGGAAATAGTTTCATGCTATGCAAAATAATAACAAGATTTGTGTGAGTTTACTCATTTGTGTTGTAAGATCAACCAATAGTCTTCCATGGATCTCCACATTTGAATTTGAGAATATCTTCCATTAGTCTAAAGTTAGCAAAAATCACTTATAAGCTATCACCCAAAATTGACATTTGTCCGAGGTACCGGACGTATGCGCATAATACATGCATGTATGGACCGAATGTATGTGTAACACTACGAACATGTGCAATGAATTTCTGCATACTCACAATGTTCCTATATCAGCCAAAAATTATCATGGTTCATTGGCCATTCTAAACTTCAATGATGCTCCCTAGGTTTCTAGGTAAGGCCTTAAGGCAGAAAACATAAACTAGGGTAAACATGCAAATAAGACGTCTAACTATCAAGGGCAATAGTAAATCTAGGGCTTCAAGCTCAAAGTCTAAGGTCTCAACTAAGAATCTAAACCTAGCAAATAACTCTAAACCAGAAACTAAAAGCACGTAAGTAAAGGTAGAAACCTTACAAAATGGAGAAAATGAGTTAAGGTAGAGAGGTTACCCATACAAAGAGCAAAACTCAATAGCTCCTCTTCTTCCTTAAGAATTCCCTCACTCATCACTAATTAGGAGCACACAAAAATAGTCAAAATGTGCTGAAGGTTTGAGGTATGAGAGTATTTATAGAGCTAAGACGTCGTTTAGGATGCTGGATAAACTCAAAATCTGGGCTTGCATGAAAGTATGTAGCTTTATACGAACGTTTGTATGTCCTTCATTGACACACACATAGATAAATAATGTAACACGACACAGTTACGAACGTATGTTACTTTATACAAACGTATGTGTGTACAATATACATGAACGTTCTTGCCTTTACACGAACATAGGTGTAAGTCAATAAAGTCCAAAAGTCTAGCTTTTAGGCAATCCTCTCATCCTATAAACCCTAATCAAGGACAACTTAACCTTGATTAATCTTTTAGGGTATTACACAAAGCTTACAAACAAACTCAAATAATCATTCATTTAATCAAACCTGATAATACAAGCTAGTCGCATGGCATCTTTATCCTAGTGAATTGCCTAACAGTAACTTGGAAACCTATTGAATTGTAAAACACCGGGCTATTTCAAATATAAAAAGAAATAATTGCGTTAGTCTAGGATTAGTACGCAAAACATTATGAAATTGCTTTATGAAATGAGCCTTTGGTACAGTGTATATTTTTAATTGATAGATACAGATTTTCACAAATAATGTATGTTGTCTCTACTACTATGCGACTTAAAGGCGCAGTTTATTTTGAATAGTGATGGCATAATTTTGGTAACAAGACTTAGAATTTAATGCACAAAATTATGTATGATACAAATATAAGTAATTGTCATAGCTTTTCTCATTATGGTCTACTTGAGCCCTTAATCCCTTTCCGCTCGGGTTTGCGTGTTCTTGAGAGAACATTTGGTATAATACCGGTGCCTCAAATGTTGCACAAATATACTGTGTAACGCCCCGCCTTAACTAAAAGAAAGGCAAAAGTGGAAACCTCCAATTACCACTAAGCACTACTATCAAAACCTCAACATCATCAGAGATCATAAAACTGGCAGCGAAAAATATTTCATCAGTAAAGTTTTACCTTACAATTGATCTCATAAACTTGACATAAAGCATACCAGAGCTTCTATTACATAACATAAATTCTTTACAGACTCAAAATCTACTCTTTATTAACCAACACTGCAAATGTCGCATTACAAATATCGACTTAGCTCAAAACAGAATCTCCACATGTCTAGGGTACTTAAAATTTTAGACTTACCTCTCGTAGTCCGCTTAGAATTCTTCTTGTCGTTTATAAAATTCACTGCAATTAATTACGCCCATGCGCGACAATGTATTAGTCTAAAATTATTTTTAAAACCAATATCTAGACCACTTATCATTTTCCTTAAACTTTGTCTAAAAGTTTAGTATATCAACATATACCTAAAATATTAGAATGCTACTCGGGCATTATAACGACATATCTAAAATATTATAATCTCACTTAGCATTATAACCACATAAATTAAATTCTAACAACTAGAATTGACATAAGCTAGGGATAAGGAATTATACCTAGCACTCCCCAAATAAAGCACCAAAACTTGAGGACAACTCCTCCTTTCTTTTTCTTTCTCTTATCACTTCTCTCTAGCTACTAGGACAGTACGTGTAATGGCTGGAAGGAGCAGAATTTTTTTCACCTTCTTCCTATAACTACAAGGGCAGTACGGTATGGCTGGGACTGGGAGTGATTCTCAATTCTGTTTCTTTTGTTTTCTTTTATGAGCAAAACAGCCCCTGCCTATGGACAGCAACCGTGCAAGAAGGCAGGGCAGATTTCTGGTTCCCACTTTATTTTTACTGCATGATATACTTGCATTACACAACACACTGCATGCTGCCCATTTGCTGTACACGTGCACAGCTCTCCACCAACATACACAGCACACAATCCACTCACACACATAGCTGCCCACACCACCTCTCCAACTTTTGGACAGCACCTCTTACTCACACATGCACGTTGACACCTCACGGCAACGAAATTTCTTCTTCTCTTTTCTTTTTTTTTTTTTTTTTATTCTTACTCTTTACCTGGTGTGAAGACAGCTCTCCTCTTTTTGTTTTTTTGTTTTTTTTTTTTTCTTTACTGGCGTGAACGACCAGCTCATTCTCTCTCTTTTTTTTTTTCTCTTTTGTTTGTTTCCACAAGCTGCACGGACAGCACTAACTTTTACTTCTCTCTCTCTCCTCTATATATATATATATGCTGACAAAACAGCACTATAAGGCAATTATTATATATATATAATATATAATACATCAATACAATTCTTTTGTACCTTAAATTCATTTCAAGGCTCAAATTTATTTTTCTTAAGCTTATTATAATTTAATCACTACCCATTAAACTAAGAACATGGATAACATCAAATATATTCTTCAATATATTTGACCCATCTTAATATCACAATTTCACCAAAGTGTTCCTAGTCGACCCAATGAAATCCTGGGGTATTACATCCTCCCCACCTTATTGAAATTTCGTCCTCGAAATTTAGATGCTATATATGAAAATCATAACAAGGAGTTATTACCTTAATTCACAAACAGATCTGGATATCTGTTCTTCATATCCTGCTCAAGCTCCCATAAAGCTTCCTCCATTCCATGGTTTCGCCAGAGTACTTTCACGAGCGGAATGGTCTTTGTTCTTAACTGTTGCTCCTTGCGATCCAAGATTTGAATTGGCCTTTCCTCTTAAGTTAAGTTCTCTTGAATCTGTAAAGGCTCATAACTGATAACATGCAAAGAATCACGCACGTACTTTCGTAGTGTAGATACGTGGAACACATCATGCACTCCAGCTAATTATGATGGTAATGCAATTCTATATGCTACTGGCCCTACCACTTCCTTTACTTCAAATGGACCCACATATCTTGGACTTAGTTTCCCCTTCTTACCAAATCGTATTACACCTTTCATTGGCGAAACTTTAAGGAAATACCTGATCGCCAACTTCAAATTCCAATTGGCAACGATGTTGATCCGTATAGCTCTTTTGTCTACTTTGAGCCGTTAACATTCTTTTCCTAATAAGTGCAACCTTGTCTTTGGTATCTTGCACTATCTCTGGTCCCAATAATTGCTTCTCACCAACTTCATCCCAATACAATGGTGATCTACATTTGCGACCATATAGAGCTTCATAAGGTGCCATCCCAATAGTTGCTTGAAAACTATTGTTATAAGCAAACTTAACTAAAGGTAGGAATTTAATCCAATTGTCTTTAAAATCAAGTACGCATAATCTAAGCATATCTTCAAGAATTCTAATAGTCCTTTCTGATTGCCCATCAGTTTGTGGATGGGTTGCTTGAATGAATGGTGTGGGTTGTGAGGCATAAGGGAGGCCTATTTATAGAGGAATAGAGTTCAAACGAGCTGAATTGAAGTGGTCCAAAGGTTTAAAGTACTTTTTTAAGGTCCTTTCTAACGTTCGGTGTACTCTATCAAATGTTCGGTGTACTATTGACCAATGGTTCTAGGGTTTTATTCAAATGTTCGGTGTACTATCTAACACATGGCATGCATGATGAACAGATGCATGGACAGCGTGAACAATGCTACACGACATAGGTCGAACGTTCGTGGTTGCGATTCAAATGTTCGTGTACTTGTTTAGATTGAATGTTCAGCCTATATCTTCGAACATTCGGCCAGGGTCAAAACATTTTATTCGATATTTTGAATCAAGGGTGTTTATTTTTATTAGCCATGTTTTTAAACAATAGTTTTCTTATTATTATTTAGGGTATTACATGTTTTTTTATTATTATTTGGGGTATTACATTCTTCCCTCTTTATAAAAATTTCGTCCTCAAAATTTGAGCTTTTAATTTGAAATCCGAGATTAAAAATAATCTTTTCATGAGCATTTGAAAGTCAATGGTGCATGTATTGAAATAATAAATGGCAAAAGAACATATCCCATAATAAAATAAAATTTCATGCATCTCTCAAAATATTGTTAGGCCTAAGCCTATTATCAAATCAAACTAATAAAAATAACAAAGTAAAGTAATATCGTTAGCTAGGGGCTGCTTCATTGCCTATAAACACCTCATCATCCATTAGGTAGTCATCCACGCCTAAGTCCTAGTTGCCCTTCTTAGGGACAAAGACACCTTGGATGGCGAAGATCTTCTCAGCTACGCGCCCCTGATCCTACTGTGCGTTGGCGGCTGACCCTTGCTCCCCCTTGAACTCATCACGGAGTTCGGCTATATCCCGGTGTAGTGCCACAGCCTCTTGCTCTAGTCTGATGATGATCTCTACGATGTGAGAGTCTATCGTCAACTCACTCCGAGTTGTAAGGGCAACCTGAGAGGATGTAGCTGTTGGGGATCATGCAAGAAATCATAAGAAAACATTGTACAACGGAATATAATTTTTTTTATGATCTAGGATCATAAACTTCAAGAGTAAACATGCTTTGAACAATTCTAAAATTAAACTAAAACAAAGTATAGATTTTACTCATATAATTTTTGGCCTCCTCAAGGGAGCTAGGGGATTTTGATTTATCTTCTTGTTGTGGTTTCTTCATCCTCTCCATTGTTGATCTTCGAAGATGATGATGTTTGCCAAGAACACGAAGAATGCTAAGAACTTCTAAAACTTCAAGGATCTTCAAAGGACTTCAAGTTCTTCAAAGAACTTTTGTAGAACTTCAAGGATTGATGATGAAAAACAATATGAACTTCGAAGAACATGAAGAACACTTGTTCTTGAGGAATTCGAATTTTATTCTTGATGGCTGAATATGACAGTGAATGTGGACTCACACTTTAAAGCAATAGAAGAGATATTTCTCTTTTTCTAAACTTACTCATTAATCTAAAAGTTTTGAACAAATTGTTTAGTTGTGTAGTCACAAGAGTTTGTGATTTGAGGAGTGAGTCAAACTGTTTCACTGAGTTTCTATTTATAATTGCAGGTTTGCTTGGAGAAGAGGCAAAAGGAAGCTTCCAGAACTTCAGGGATTAACCTTGGGGATCGGCAACAAGGGGAGCAAGATTGCTCCTTATGCAGCTAGGGCTAGGGTTTTAACCCTAGCCTACTTACTTCTTTTCCTGCATGGGCTTGGTTTTATACTCTGCAGCCCACTGCTCCTTTTCATCTCTAGATTGTGATCTAGGAATTAAATCTTAGGCCCAAAATTGTCCAAACCAAATACACTTCAGAATCAATTCTTAAGCCCACGTTTGTTAAAATAAGAAAAGACCAAATTAATATTAGTATTAATTTCTGGCCCATTTCTTATTTAAATACAACATATGCAATTAAATAAATAAATAATGACTCATTAAATACTAGTCAATTTATATCAGCTCAAGAAGGGATCCGAAAGAAAAATAGAATTAGCTTATTTAGTCTTGTGATATCTAGTTATCCAGTAACTGATCACCCTAANACTCATTAAAATACTAGTCAATTTATATCAGCTCAAGAAGGGATCCGAAAGAAAAATAGAATTAGCTTATTTAGTCTTGTGATATCTAGTTATCCAGTAACTGATCACCCTAACTAATAATTACAATTAATTCCACTAAATAATTGTGACTACACTTTAATTCATATTTTGTTAAAAATAATTAATCCTTCGTGAGATATTTAAAATTATTATATTACCCCTCCATGTGTCATATTTCATAGTTGAACCAAAGATGAATATAACTGTCACTTTGTTCACTATATCTCTTTTCCTTGAGTACTCGGATCCAAACCTTATGAATCATCCCAATGTACCTTGTGAGATTCAACTCATCCTTGTATACTGTTTAAGTTAAATATCACCGAAAACACTTAGGCCTAAGATTCAGGATGACTATTCTTACTGATCCTAAAACAAGGAGAATACCCTTATCTATTTGTTTTCTTACAAAGAATTTGGACTCCTTTTTGAAGAGTGATCTTCTACGATGGTACATATTAATTACCCAATGTATAGAGAATGTATGACCACTGATTTGATCTCACTCCAACACATCCAAAACAATTTATAGTTTGACATCTGGTTCACAGTCTCTAAGGATTAGAGAAATACACATAAGTAGTCGTTCATGCACATCATATCTATGACAGTTATTTATAGAATAATAATGCCTATAGGGTCCGTTCGGTACAACCTGTATACACTACTTTGCATAACATTAACTATGTCAAATTGAACTGCACTGCTCAAATGGATCAAGATAGATCATTAAGTTGACATTGTTAATAATAGTGAATCCCAGTTCCACTTTATTACTACGAACATATATTTAATAAGTTACAAAAAATCTTTGACTATAGTCTTCTATGTGATAAAGACCATTAACTCACACCACAATAATATACAAGTAACTTAGAGAATGTCTACATGCATACTACACATATATGCAATCTAAGACAACTATAAATATGCCTATTTTTATTGATCAGATTAGGGAATTTAACAACAAATTTCATTACAGAGCTAAATATTATGATCATTGAAGTTTTGACACCAGTTCCAACAGTAGCCCCATATGATGGGTGGGCTCCTACGGTTGGCTTGTCGGCTAGCTGATCGACTAATGGTGGCATCGGGACAGTACGGCCTCTCCTCCACACATGGGGAGCTATAATGCCCAAAACTATTTAAAAGAATTCCTCAAGACATTTAGAAAAAGATTTAAAAAACACCCAATAATTCATTTTTACATTAATAATAATATCTACTATTTATATATATATATATATATAATATGTATTATATACATATAATATATATATATATAATATAATTATTATTATTCATATAATTTTAAAATTTAAAGACAAACCATTAAAAATTTGAGTGGATACCTTCAAACGTTCGATGAAAGTATAGTCACGTTCTTTGCAAGCCTGCGCATGCTCAGATAGGTGTCAGTACAGTAACTGAACGTTCGATGCTGTTACCCAAACGTTCAATGAAGAGACCCTAGACCACTGGGGTAATAAGTATACAACACTTCGATCCATGTCCAAATAAGATTTTTTGTATGGACTAGCACTCACCCCTCCCCCCCTATAAAATATGCCCTACCTTTTATAAGACTCATCCATACTCGCCCCTAAAGACCTCCAGAAATCAATTTTTGAATTAAAGAAGGGGAATTTAAAGAAAGGAGCTATCTTTGAAAGGAGACGATCCTCCTCTAAAGGTAACCTTCAAACTATACTGTTACCTATGTGTATTTCATTATTTTACATTAGTTATAGCGTATTTTGTTTTCGAAGTATGCCATGAAGATTTAATTAAGACCTTTTGTGTTAACTTCCAAATAGCTTTGAAAAATGAATGACTTTATGTTTTATCTCCTAAGGGATGTGTTACTATGTTTGCCAGACATTGCTTTAAGTCTAGGTAAGTCGTGGTATGGTTTGGAAGAGGTTTTTAAGCATTTAAGCATTTTGACCTCAATCGAACGTTCCACTGTTCTTGATCAAATGTTTGATCCTTAAGAAACGAACGTCAATACTTAGTGTCAAAGGTCGAATGTACCAAAGATGCCTAAACTAGGATTTTTAAGGCAATCAGCATACATGATCCACGGTTAGTAGGTTATAGTGTTCTTAGCATATTGTTGGGTTATTTTTGCAGTAAGTGGGAGTACATGATGTCTAGGGCCTCGGATGAGCAATCGAGGTAAGAAAATAACTGAGTATGAAATTGCTAATGTTAGAAGTGCGATATGTCAGATGACTGAGCATGTTCTTCCTTATGATTAAGTTTATAGCTTTTATGACATGATGCTATTTGCGTATATAAACACCCTTATTTTGGAATAAATGAATAATATCTACATGGTTTGAAATAGTACACTGGTACGTGTGGTAGAACGGTCATAAGCTTACTATTATTACAAGTTGATTCTATGGTCAAATGTGTCTTTTATGAATGATGAGGGCCTTGGATCCAATGGTTAAAAGTTTATGACCAAAACACCATTCTTCGAGTGAGGTCACTGTTACGGCTTTGCTAGTCAGTGTGGGCCACCTAAGGTTAGACTGCTAGTATAAGGCGATATGTTTTGTATAGTGTCTGGGTATTTTACAAATCTTCAGGAATTTGACTACTTGGGAGTCTCACCAGGACTATGGTATTGAGACGGCAGTTGATATATTCAGGTTGATTTTCTAGATGTAAAGCTTTGCGTCCTTATTCTTGATGATGGAATTGTTTATTGCTTATTTACTCAGATCAAATATTCCGCTGTTTACTCTGATAAATGGTTAAGTAAGGGATTCAGTCAGTTACTGGTTAGCTGATTTGGATACTCTACGGACAATTTACAACGGATTAATCATGTTCTAATAACTTAATCTTGTGTACAAGGTGATTTTTAAGCCGATGTTTTACACATTCTCTTTTATAAGAGAATGGAGGTATCACTGAGTCTTAATTTAGACAGTTAAGGCTGGGAGGCAAACCACAAATTTAATTACAAGTTAATTAAATTGTTGAGGCATTACATGAGCGCTCACCCAGAAGAACCTGTTGGTGAAGGTCCCACTGCCTCTTGAAAGGCTTACTCCTACTGTTGGCACTCCGAAGTGGTCGGTAATACGGGTGATCAGTGACCTGTATGGGAGGCAGGTGCTCGAGTCTCTGTGGTGTATCTGCCTTATGAGAGTGATGGCGATAGATGCAAAGTCGATCGGTACATGTGTTAGCATTGCGTACAAGCAGAGTGCCTAGTCATAAGTGATAGGGTACTCTTGACTGGGTGTATTTGGCTGATGATTTTGCAGTGGACCAAAAGAAACTCAGTCAATAGATGAACCAGACTCTCAGCCATGTAAACCTCATTAACATCTTCATTTTTTGGTGCTTGCTTGCTTATGTCAAAGATATTGAGTTCAATTGTTATATTCCCAAAAGAAATCTTCACAACAC
This sequence comes from Betula pendula, assembly GCA_900184695.1. Lineage (NCBI taxonomy): Eukaryota > Viridiplantae > Streptophyta > Magnoliopsida > Fagales > Betulaceae > Betula > Betula pendula. The sequence continues at coordinate 10,096 of FXXK01003008.1, forward strand.
CATTTCGACAATTGATCAAAGCATTGGCCGTGGCTAAGCAAGGACGACCCAAAATGACATGAATTTGCCCACTACCATTTTGCACAGGATCAGTGTGGAGGACTACGAAATCCATAGGAAAATAGAATGCATCAACCTTAATAAGAACATCCTTAACAATACCTCTAGGTATTTTCACTGACCTATCCGCTAATTGAAGTGTCATCTTAGTGGGTTTCAACTCCCCCAAACCTAACTGTACATAGACTGAATATGGCAATAAATTCACACTTGCCCCTAAATCTAGCAAAGCTCGCTCAATGTCATGATCTCCTATCTTGCATGACATTGTAGGGCATCCAGGGTCTTTGTATTGATAGGATATTTGCATTGAATGACTGAACTGGCATGCTCTGTCAAAAAGGCCTTTTTAGGGACATTGGTCTTCCTCTTCATTGTAACCATATCTTTCAAAAACTTGGCATAAGCGGGCACTTGTTGGATTGCATCCAGGAGGGAATATTGATATGGACTTGCTTAAAAGCCTCTAAGATATCTCCATATTGCGCACCTTTGTTGGGTCTTGCTAATCTCTGAGGGAATGGAGCTTTTGGCACAAAATTTCTGACTGTGGGACTAGCAGCAATGGGTTGGGAAGAACTAGTATCCTGAACAGGGAGAGGAATTGAGGTGGGTGTGGGATTGTCCTTCTCCTTATCATGTGAACTCAGAGTGGTGTTAGTTTTCTCAACCTCTGGAGTTTTGACCTGATTGTCAACCTGTCTGCCGGACCTAAGGATGGTAATGGATTGAACATGCTCTTGGTCATGGGTAGAGCTAGAAGAATTATTGATGAAATACTGTCCTTTTGGGTTTTGTACAGGTTGACTGGGAAATTTTCCTTTCTCCCTTTCTCCAACATGGGTTGCTAACTGGCCAACTTGATTTTCCAATTTTGAAATTGCTTGGGTGTTCATCTGAGTGGAACTTCTCATTTCTTGAATGGCCTGTTAAGTTGATTGCATGAAAGCTTTAAGAGACTCCTCCAAAGATGATTGTTGCCTTGGTTGTGCCATGAATTGAGGAGTAGATTGAGAAGATGATGAGAATTGATTCTGAGGTGGCGCACGAAATCCAGGAGGGTATTGGTTATGAGCTTGATTAGGAAACCCTCCTTAATTGAGTGGTTGATTTTCCCTCCAAGAGAAATTGGGGTGATTCCGCCATCCCGGATTGTAGGTTTATGAAAATGGGCCTCTAGATTGCTTCCTAAAGTCATTAAAAGCATTAACTTGCTCCATTGAACTCTTGGTAAAAGATGACAAAGAAGGACAATTCTGGGCCTTATGCATTTGATTACCACACAAGGAACAACCTTTGCTAGGAGGAAAGTTGGTAGAATTCACCGATCGGCTCACAGAAAGAGCCTCAACTTTACGAGTAAGGAAATCAATTTTCAACCTCAAATCAGCATCGTCCTTCACTTCATATAAGCCTCCTTTCTTAAGGACATTACAGGATTTGTCGCTACGACTAGAAAAATCCCTTTGTTGGGAACTTTCAGACAACTTGTCCAAAAAATCAAATGCATCACTGTCTGTAAGGCTTAAAAAACTTCCACCATTCATAGATTCTATCATATTATGTTTAGACTGAGTAAACCATTGTAAAAGTATTGAATGAGACGCCACGTTTCAAATCCATGGTGAGGACACTTCAAAAGTAAATCCTTAAATTTCTCCTAACTCTCATAGAACTTCTCATGCTCCTCTTGAGCAAAATTAGTTATCTCACGACGAAGGGCATTGGTCTTTGACATAGGGAAGAATTTGTTCAGAAATTTAGTGACAAGGATTTCCCAAGAGGTGATGGATCGGGGTACATTAGAATTTTGCCACGCTTTCGCCTTCTCCTTCAAGGAGAAAGGAAAAAGCCTAAGACGCACCGACTCATCAGAAAAATTTTGGAACTTGAATGTAGAACATATTTTGAGGAAATCTTTTACATGTTGGTAAGGATCCTCATGGTCAAACCCATGGAATGATGGAAGGAGTTGAATAATATGGGGTTTCAACTCAAAGTGTGCCACGGTGGTTGCAGGCAACACTATGCAAGAAGGACGATTAATGGTAATGGGTGAAAACAATTCTCTTAGAGTCTTGTTATCATCGACGTGTTTTGCCATTGTGGAAAGTTCAACTCTAACAAGACGATGGGTGTGATCACGCTCCCACGTTCTCATACACCACCAAAAACCAAAATTTTAAATCTTTTTTTTTTTAAATAAAAATAAAAATAAAATAAAATAAAACAAAACTAACTACAACTAGTAGAAGAATGAATTCAGTTTGGGATCTAATTTGTTTTCCTACCCAAGTCCCTAGTAACGACGCCAAAAACTTATTGTGAAATTTTAATGTACTCGCAAGAAGTATAGTTTAGCAAGAGCGAGGTCAAACCCACAGAGACTTGTATAATCGTAGGAAAACTAATCAAATCTAAACTAAATAAATCCTAATCTAGTTCAAGAAAAATATGGTTGTTCAGAAATAAAAATAAATTCAACTACGAAATTAATTTAAACAAAATAAATAATAAAAACAGTAAACTATCAAGATAAAAAGAACTAAGGATGTGGAATCCACCTCATTAATTCATGACAACATATATTCTTGATCATTGATTTTACCCATACTCTACATGATAATTTAGAAATCAATCTTGTTACCATGAAAAATATTATCGTTAAAATCCTTAGTAAAAATCTAAAGCATGTTCTTCTTCGCTTTTAAAAGAAATTGAAACCAAATCATCTATTGTATCCATAAAAAACAAATCACAATAGATATTCAATTTTAAAATCAACAATATAAATCAAGTATTCAATCAATAAAAATAATCCTAGATCATGAGAAAAACCTGATTAAACTCATATCCAGAATTCATTATTTATTGATTGATGAAACAAGAACAATTTTAATCGTTCAATTAAACATTATTCTGGGCAAAATCAAATCTAAAAAATAACTGCTGAAATTCATTAACGAGGCTTCATCTTCAACCTTAGTTGAGAATTTACCATTTCATAGTATTAAAATACATGACAGAATATAAATAAAAAGACATGAAAAAGAGAGAATTTGAATATTAGGGACAAATCCCCTGCATAAAGGCACTGTTCTTCTATTTTTCTCCACTGTTGCTCGGCACTCCAAAATGTATGTGAGATAGATCNTTTTTTTTTATCTGTTTCGGCGCTGTGTAGTTTTTTCTAGCTTTTTCTCCTCTCCCGTGACCGTGCAGCTCTTCCCTTTTATAAGAGAATCCAAAAACCCTTTTTGTCTTTGTTTTCTCCTTACTCCCACGCTAGTCACCAGCCGACTTTCCTTTAATTCCCTTTTTTTTTTTTTTTTTTTTTTTTTCTTTTTCTTGGCTGTGCGGCGCTCCAGCTTTCTTCTAATTTTTTTTTTCTTTTGCTTCTTCTTTTGTTTCTTTTTGGGCTTCATTCACTTCACATGCCTTTGGGCTTGCTTCTCTCCTTTTTGGCCCACCTATCGGATTCTACCTTATTTTGGTTTTCCACTTTTGTATGTGTGACCAAATGGAAAAGAACAAGGATCCTCTCCATTTGCATTCAGCCTATGCTTCTTCTTTTTTATTTTTTTGGTCTTTTCCTTGAAAAAGCTTGGTTGGTTTACGAGAATGTTATTCTTCAAGAGACTAAACTCCCATTTATTTTTCATAAATTCCACCAACTCCTTCAAAAAGGTAATTTCTTGCATTACTATGACATTTTAAGCTCAAGATTAATAATTAAACATTATTTCACAATTAATTCTAAAATACAAGAAATATGAAATTATGGTGTGACAATGCTTATTTGTAATCCAGAAAAACATGCATTTTTTAAGCTTTTTTCAATGGTTGAGCTTAAATCCTCCGGTCCCTTGGGCTATTCTTTAGGAAAATATTCCATGAGCGCGATATGGGGTGGTGCGTCATCTAGGGACCACGGAAACAACGAGTTGGGCATGTTCAGATTGTGGGTAATGGCGCTGATCAAGTTGAGGTCTACCCGAATAGGGTGAACTCTGAGCCATGTTAAGAAGTAGCCCTCCTCGAGTTCATAGATGTTCACGTAGAACTCGCGAACCAGCTCTAATGCAGTAAGGGTGGCCTTAGAGAGCATCTTCGACCATCCCTGGATCTTAAAGAACTCTGAGCCCCTCTAACAATCTCTACCAATGTTGGCGAAATTCACACCGAGCTCCACCACAAGAGCCCTGTCGTAGTATCTCGAAGCATGGCAAGAGGATGCAGAGGCGTCACGGAACCATGAAGTGTTGAAGAACGGGTCCGGTGGTTCAATGGCCTCTATCGTCTAGGTTGGGGTTGACCCTAATGTCGAGGCCTCGACATCTGCCCCCTAGGCCTCCTGAGTCTTGAACCTGCGTCGGGTACGAGAGGATGAGCCTTAGCAACGTCCTCACTTTGTCGTCTCTGCTCTCCAAGTGTACGTGCTATCGTTCGATCGAAAAAGAATGTTATCAATTTCTATCCCAGTGGGATCCTAACTATACCTAATGACTTTCAAATTCCAACCCGGGTGTAAGTCAAAAGATAATCCATGTCGAATACCGAATTAGGTTATGAGGGGTGGTACTGTGGTTGGAAACAGGGTTCGTGGTACTTATACGAGGAAAATTTCGCATAAGGGCACAGTTAGTCCTTATGGGAAAAACCTTGTCGGGTGGTCCTAAAATTACAAAATTGTGCCTATTGACATTTCGTGGCTATTACCATCGGGTAAGAACCCCAATGGTACCAAATGGGTAAGTTTTCAAAGTGGGCTTCCATTTGGGTATTTCACCGAACACTTGGTATTCGTGAAAAATTTGGGCATGATCGGGCTACGGGCGTAACGGGTCCTTGCCAAAATGCAACCATAATAACAATGGGTTTAATCCAACACATTAAACATAGAATTTCAAGAAATTATAAAGGATTTTGGATTTGGGCATAATATCCCCAAATTTGAATGGGTTTGGATTCAAGGTTATAGACATGGAATCAAAGCTACCCAACCATCACTACCCATTTATCTACCAATCCTAAATCTCCTAAGTGTCGTGATTCAACAAGAAACAAAGAATTTTAGAAACCCCTTTTTTGAACCCTAGAAATCAAATTCAAAAACTTTAATCGGTAAATGTGAGGATTACCTTGTCAAATCCCTTACAAGCTTGAATCTTCAAACTCGGATGATTTGGGGAGAGAAGTGGCCAAAAATTTATTTAGGAGAGAAATTTTGAGAGAAAGGTAATTTGAAAAATGGGTTTATGCTGTTTCAAAGTTAGTCTTATTGCATTCTGGGTTAGATCGAATGTTCGACCCAATGTTGAACGTTTGACCTAACCTTCGAACGTTTGTTAGATATTCCAGCAAGAGAAGGGAGCTAGGAGGGGATGGGTTGTAGTTGACAATACTTTACATGATGGGGAAAAAAATTGTTGGAGAAATGTGAAGTATTAAAACATGTGGTAGTTTCTTTCAGTTTGTCATGGCTTGCTGTTTGCAACTCCATATATTTCTTTTTGAAGATTCCTCTCTCTTTTTTGATATTCATGTTGATTCAAGTTTATAATAATATATATTAAGCTAACAAATCTCGAAGGCATTTGTTCATAAATGTTCTACATTTGCAATCATATATACTCATAACTTTGGCTCAAAAAGAAAAAAGCCTAGTTGATGGACTGGATCATGTTTCAGCTTTTTAAATATTATATATCATCTGCAAAGTATCTATAGCTAGCTTTGATGTTCTGCAAAATGAATGACCACGTGTTTTGTGAAATAATTAAATTTTGAGAATCAAACTCAAACTAGCTAGAGAGAAAAAACATATGAACATTTTTTTTGAATAATTCTAAAATATTATCAATGCTCAAGTCACACAACATTTACACTTTTATGTAAAGGAGAGATTAAATGGAATAATTAAGAAAAGGAAATTACTTATATAGACTATTCCTATTATTTGTTCATTACTATTATTATCTTTAGAATACTCTTACTTTCATAATACTGTTAGGTTATATTTGGTACGCGGACTAACTATTCTTTGAAATAACTTTTATTAAGAATAGAAGAAGTGGAATGAATTAGCCTTGGAATAGCCATTCTCATGGCTATGAGGGGAATGACTATTCCTTCAATTGAGAGATAACTATTTCTCTTCAATTGAGAGGAAGAACCATTCCCTCAATTGAAGGAATAATCATTCCCTCAAGGCTATGGGGATGTCTAGTTTAAGTATTAAAGTATATGTATACTTTAACACCAAAACTATTTTATTTCACTTCTTACATTCTTAATAAAGGCTATTCTAAGGAATAGTCATTTCACTTAGCAAACGTACCCTTAAATCGAGTTCTAAGAAGGTATACACTTCCCTTTGAAACTCTACTGCCTATTAACACTACTTTTGATTCTTCTATTGTTAGGGCATCAAATTTGGAGTTGAGGCATGATGCATATGAGAATGCCGAGCTATGAAAGGAAAGAACCAAGAAACATCCTGATAAGCAGCTTGTCAGGGAGAATTTTCATGTGGGATAGGAAGTGATCTACAATTCAGAAGTAAGACTTTTTCCTAATAAGCTCAAGTCTAGGTGGCACGGCCCATATGTTGTCACCAATGTTTTCCCTAGTGGAACTTTAGAGGTTCATTTCAAAGCGAAAAATCAGACATTCAAGGTGAATGGAGACATGGTGAAGCCTTACATGGAGATGGACATTTAGCTTAGAGATGAGGATATGATCTTCTAATCTGTCAAATACTTGGCATTAGTGTCACATAGTCTGACTAAAGGCAATAAATTTAGCAATACTTGGGAGGTAACCCAAGGAGACATGAGTAGTATTGAAGCTACTGCATGGTTGTAAATGCTGCATTTTTATTTTTGAAAAAAAAAAACAACAATTTTTTGTTTTGCATTATTTCTTTGATTGTTTTGTTTAGTATTGTTGTTTTGCAGGGCAACTGTTCTTCAATTCAAGTTTGAAGGTGTGTTATGAGCCATGCCTCTCCATTCAGGTTCCCTCTATCCCTCGTATTGTGTTTCAATTTTATCTACACATTGATGACAATGTGTGATTCAAGTTTGGGGGTATTGAGGCCACTTTGTCAAAATTTTGAACAATTTTTAAAATTGTATGGTTATGTTGTTCTTGAGAATTTGGTTTGATCTGTAATTGTGATTTGCTTTTTATTGATGAGCTTGAAATTGTAAACATATGATTACACATCATAGGGATTCTACAATCTTGTTACTTAATTTTAACTATGAGATTTCACTTGTTTTAATTTGAATATCATGAGCACATTGATATATAGTTTGTGAAGTATGAGCCTAAAAGTTGACATGTTTGTTTTCAATATCTTGAATGCAATTGGGTGACTTGTTAGTTGGATGACATTGGCATTTAATATATATATAAAAAAATAAAAATAAAAACAAACAAAAAGGAAAAAAAAATTAATAATATTGACCACTTTGAGCTTTACTGAGTAACCAGACCTCATGCCTCATTAAGCATTAAGTGTTGCGTCAAAAGGTGGGTGGTTGACAATATGGTTAGTTTGGCTTCGTAGCCTTTTTTACTCGAATTAGTAAGTCCTTAGGGGTGTTTTTACATCTAGTGCCCTAAAGCCACTTGGTTTGGATGTCATTGACCTAAAACTCGATACATGGGTCAACTAGAAAGTTTAAGGGAACTAAGCATGGTATAGTCGTATGAATCTTGTAATTTTATTAATTCAGTCTATACCTTGGTTGTTTCATCTGATAAGGAATTTCAATGAATTCTAAGGTGCTGGACCATTCATGTTGGATTATTTTTAAGCCTCATGGCTATGTGCTAATTTCACTTTGCACCAATTGGAACCTGTGGTATCTTAGCCAGTCATTTGTAGATTTGAATTCCTAACTGTTTTGAAGATGGGGTTTATCATTTTAAGCTTGCTAATGAAATGTGAACCATTATTTTGTGAGACTCCATTCTTTTGGATAACATGACTTTTGCATAATGTTTGTGGGTAGCATTTCTGTTAAACCTTCACGAGACTTCACTCGTCCACTAGGAATGCCTAGGGGTTTAAAAGGCTTGTTGCATGCGCTAAATGCAATCGTGTTTCCTATGACAAAGGTGGTAGTGTAGTTTTTTTTTATATGTTGTTTCATTTTATTTTTGGTTTTGTAATGTTAAGGGACTAGCATTATGTAAGTTTGTGAGTATGTTAAGTGCTAATTTTCCCACAAAATAAGACTTTAACTTGCATATGTTAATTAAGGGTGTCAATTTTTAACACGATCCGCGAACTCGACATGAAAACGACACGAAGATAGCGGGTTTGGGTCAAAACGGGTCAACCCATTTATGGCCCGTTTAGTTAACAAGTTAAACGGGTCAACCCGCTAGTGACCCAGTTGACCCGGTTGACTCGTTAACCTTTTTTTTTTTAATAAAGTAAAACTTAAAAGTAAAAACTAAAAACCTAAATCTAAAATTGATCTTAGGCTCTCTCTCAGACTCTCGGCTCTCAACTGAGAGAGTCAGTCTTTCTCTATCTCCCCCTCTCTCTTTCACAGTCTCTCCGTCGATTGTCCCTGGTGGAGAGGACGAAGTTTTCGCTGCAAGCGTCAGATCAACAGCCAGAAGCTGAAGGCGGTGACGCCGGTGAGGTCCAAGAAGCTCTCGGATCTTCTCGGACCTCACCGGTAAGATCAGCTGCCGCCCACCCGCGCGTTAGGCCACCGTCGAGAAGCTCGTTAGGCCTTCACCGAGCATCTACCTCCTTCCACCGTGCAAATGACATCCCGCTGCTGACGAAAGCCCGCCACCAACGCACGACTGTGATAATATTTCTCTCTTTTTTTTTTTTTTTTTTCTCTTGATTTACCTTTTGAATGTCTAATTTTCTTGATAGCCGAATGGGGATGAGATTTGGAGTTGGTTTTTGTTGTTCTTTACGGATTTTGGGTGTGAGTGGCCGATGGTGTGTTTGGTTTGAGAGGTTTTGTTGTTATTTTTTTTGGAATAGCCAAGTAGGTGTTTCATGTTTGTTTGATTAAGAGACAATTGCTGTGACTTTTGAATGGAAATTGCTAAAAAGGCTCCAATACTAATATATGAGGAATTGATTTTTTTTTTTAATTAAAACTTACTTAATCCGGGTCGTGTCGGGTAAATTCGACCCGAATACCTAATCGTGTTAGACGAGTCGGTTCGTTTCGAGTCAACATGTTAC
>FXXK01003009.1:9342-25261 GCA_900184695.1 Betula pendula
AGAAATTCGTTGAAAGACTCCGTTTATTTTAACGTAAAATGATTCTTGTTGAAAAATGTTTTCAAGAAAATTGATTTTTAAAAAAATAATTTTCGCCGAAAATGTTTTTCGGTGTTTGGCGCGTACGGAGAATTACAAATATTTTTTTATATTTTCAACTAATCATATTAACCTATAAAAATTATTTTTTATGTACAATTTTAAAAAATTAATATAAATTGTCCTTGGTGGGTCCTGACTGGGTCCAGGGGGTCTCGAGCAGGTCCCGGGCAAGTTTCGACTAAGTCTCGGCGATGTTCCGACCGAATCCCTGTGATATCCCAAGCAGGTCTTGAAAATATTCTGAGTGGGTCCCGACAATGTTTCGACTAGATTCCGGTAACATCCCGAGCGAGTCCCAAAAATGCCTGAGGTAGGTCCTAGCACTGTCCCGAGTAGGTCTTGGAGATGTTCTGACCAGGTCCTGGTGATATCTCAGGCGAGTCCTGAAAATATCCCAAACAGTTCTCAGTGATGTTTTGAGTGGGTCTTAGTGATGTCTCGATCGGGTCTCGGTAACGTCCCGAAAATGTCTCGAGCAGATCTCAACGATGTCCTGGGCGGGTTCTGACGATGTCTTGACCAGGTCCCGATGACATCTCGGGCTGGTCCCGACGATGTCCCAAGTGTGCCCCAAAAAGATTTCATATGGGTTCAGGCGATGTCTCGGGCAAGTCCTGACGACATCTTCGGCAGATTCCGAAAATGTCCCAACTAGTCTTTGTGATGTCTCGGGCGGATCTCAAAAATATTTTAGGTAGGTCCCAGCGATATGCCAAGCGAGTCTCAGCAATGTTTTAATCGGGTTCCGATAATATTTCAGACGAGTCTCAAAAATATTCCTAGTGGGTCTTGACAAAAAACACAAAAAATTATTTTTAAAAATTATTTTATACCAAAACAAACATAGCCTTAATATTAACCATGAAAATTCAGTATCATTTCATTTAGCTATTTAGCTATTTGCGGATTTGTATAGGCGTAGCTTTTGTTTTTTTTCTCTTGTATATAGTTGCGTATAGCCTAGGAGCTTGTAAGTTGTAACTAATTCTCGGATCAATTGAGTTTTATTGGTTTTTTCCTGTTGTCGGTGTAATGAAGAGTAATTCCAAAAGCTCTTGTACCTGTTTTTCTTTTAATTAAATACTCATTTACTCCAAAAGCAAAGGTTGGGGGATCCGGATTCTCTTCGGTTGGAGAAAGCTGGATATGAGCTACTTCACGGTTTGGATTTATTTAATCCACTGAAAAGATTGGGAATCATAGAATATTCTTCATTCAATGAAATCAAATTTATTCATTTTTGCCGCGATTTTTCTGTATTAATCTCTTGATGCACTTGTGATTTATCCATTAACTAGTATTCTTTTCATTTCAAAAAATGAGATAAACTATTATATGAGTAATTATATATGTCATTCTTCATGTTTGTCTTGTATCAACTAAAAGTTATGTGACTTTTAAAATCACCATTAGATCAAAAACCAATAATCATCGATAATAAATTCAATGAAATTTTAAAAGACACATTACTTTTAGTTGACACAAGGTAGACATGGAGGGTGACATATATAATTACTCTTAGAGCATTATCAGTAGTTTTTCTTAATTTTTTTTTTAAATATAAGAAATCAATTTTTTTTTTTATTTAACTAAAGTTTACAATCTTCTCTTATCATTTTTTTATATTATTTAAATATTTTTTAAATTAATTAAATATATTTAAATATTATTTCAAATAAATGTCAAACAAAAGTGAGAGAAAGATAAAATATTTTTATATTAAAATAAGCAAAAGTGGTAACTAAGAAATTTGTTTTTTATTGAATTCTTCCTACATTTAAGAAAGAGAATAGGTGCCAAAAACAGATAAAGACATGATTGTGGTGCGCCATGATTGCACGTTATTGGTTACCACAGCAAAAACGTTATTTTAAAGAACAAAGCGTTTGAGAAGAAAAATGAAACAATTGACAAAAGAAATAAATAAATATCATTCAAATTAAGAGATGGAAATAAACAATTATTTTATAGTCTAAAATTTAATTTGTTCGATTTGATAGCGTATATGATTGTGACATTATTTAAAAATTTTAAACGATATAGTGTAAATTTTGTTGTCATGATTGTTACGTTATTGCCTCCATTAACTAGTATCCTATTCATTTCAAAAGATAGAGATAAATTGTTATTTTATGGTCTAAATTTTACTTGAGTGATAATATATATATTTTGTGTCAATTAAAATTGATGTGACTTTTAAAATTATCATTGGATCAAATTCAAGAATAAATATAAATTCAAGGTAAACATCAGAGTTGACATATATATTTACTTTTATTATAGAGAGAATCTTATCTCCTTTTTGTTTCCTTCTTAAGGCATATTTATTAGAGTTCATAAAAAGTAATATTATTTAGAAAGAGTAATTATATATGTTAATTTTCATTTTTATCTTGCGTCAACTAAAATTGATGTGATTTTTAAAATCATCATTAAAGTTATAACAAATCATTATTAACTTTTAATCAAATAATAATTTTAAAAGTTATATTAATTTACTTTTAAAATAGAGAGAATCTTATCCCCTTTTTGTTTCCTTCTTAAGGCATATTTATTAGAGTAATATCATAAATTGATTAAAAGTAATACTATTTAGAAAAAGTAATTATATATGTCAACTCAGAGTTGACATGTATATTAACTTTTAAAATAGAGAGAATCTTATCCCTTTTTTGTTTCCTTCTTAAGGCATATTTATTAGAGTAATATCATAAATTCATAAAAAGTAATATTAATTAGAAAGAGTAATTTTATATGTCAACTTTCATTTTTATCTTGTGTCAACTAAAATTGATGTGACTTTTAAAATCATCATTAAAGTTATGATAAATCATTATTGACTTTTAATCAAATAATAATTTTAAAAGTTACATCGATTTTGATAGACACAAGGTACACGTAGAGTTGACATATATCATTACTTATTTAATAAACATACGATTGTCTTATAATTTAATAATAGGAAAAAATACAAAATTGATCCTTGTGGTTAGCCTAAATTACAGATCACTCCATGTGGTATAAGAAAAAACTCAAAGGTCCTTGTGGTTGGGCAAAATAACAAATCACTCCCTGAAGCAAATTTTCGTCAGCCATTTTAACAGAAATCGTTAGTTTGTCACATCAGTCATTTTAACAATAGCGCGCCACCCTATTGGTTTAACGTGGCAGACTAACGATTTCTGTTAAAATGATTAACGAAAATTTGCTTCAGGAAATGATTTGTTATTTTGGCTAACCACAAAGACCTTTGAATTTTTTCTTATACCACAGAGAGTGATCTGTAATTTAGGCCAATCACAATGACCAATTTTACATTTTTCCCTTAATAATATAACAATAAAAATCAAATGACTACTTAAAACCAAAAACAAAAACAAAAATACACGTTGTCATGATTGTCACGTTATTGGTTCCCAAAAGCGTTCGAGAAGAAAAAGGAAACAATTGATTAAAAAAAAAAAAAAAAAAAAAGCATCCAAAGACCAAGTGGCGGGCGGGCGGGCGGGCGGGCGGGCAGTGGCAACTGGGAAGGGGTGTTGATAACATAAGGCTTACGTTTGAACTGACATCATCACCCCACATACGATTACAAGCGTCACCCCCATGCCACTCTTTTTTATTTTTGTAATACCCCCATGCCATTCTTATGAAACTCTCCCTCTAGAAATTACCGTCCCAGTTCCATATTCTTTGTACCCCCCACACAAGTACTACACAAATTAATAGACCTCCCTCCGTAGACAATTCCACAAACCTAATTAATCAAACAAACGCCTCCCAATTAGCCAATTTAGGCTTAGCCTCCCCACACAAGCCAAAGACCGAAAAACCAAACCTCTATATAAATCGCCACATCTTTCTCAAATTTATGCTCCACCCCCATCCATACAAGAGAATTTTTAGCTAAAGAAGAAATTAACTACTACCATGGAAGAACCACAAGCATCCCACATAGCCATTCTACCCAGTCCCGGTATGGGACACCTCATCCCACTCGTCGAGTTCGCCAAGCGACTCGTCCTCCACCACAGCTCTATCAACGTCACCTTCATCGTTCCCGTCGATGGGCCTCCCTCCAAGGCCCAGAAGTCCGTTCTAGACGCCCTCCCAACTTCCATGAATTACATCTTTCTCCCGCCGGTCAACCTCGACGATGTCCCTGAAGGCGCCATGATTGAAACCATAATTTCTCTCACGGTCGCTCGCTCTCTTCCTTCTCTGCGCGACGCGCTCAAGTCAATGGTTCAGAGTACAAAGCTCGCGGCCTTGGTTGTTGATCTATTTGGCACCGACGCCTTCGATGCTGCTACAGAATTTAATGTCTCGCCGTACATTTTCTTTCCCTCGACAGCCATGGCTTTGTCTTTGTTGTTTTATTTGCCAAAGCTCGACGAAATGGTTTCTTGCGAGTACAGAGACCATCCCCAGCCGGTGAAAATTCCTGGGTGTATTCCAATTCGCGGAAAAGATATGCTAGACCCGGTTCAAGACCGGAAAAACGACGCCTACAAGTGGCTGCTTCACCACGCAAAACGCTACCGTTTGGCGGAGGGAATCATGGTGAATAGCTTCATGGAGTTGGAACCGGGACCTGTACAAAATTTGCAAGCCAAAGAACCCGGTAAGCCACCCGTTTACCCAATTGGGCCGCTTGTGAATATCGGTTCAAGCGGCAAGGTTGATGGGTCGGAGTGTTTGAGGTGGTTGGATGAGCAGCCACATGGGTCTGTCTTATTTATCTCGTTTGGGAGCGGTGGCACCCTATCCTACGATCAGATTAATGAATTGGCTTTAGGATTGGAAATGAGTGAGCTGAGATTCTTGTGGGTTGTGAGGCCCCCAAACGATAAGGTTGCTAATGCGACTTTTTTTAGTCATGTCCAAAGTCAGACAGACCCTTTTGATTTCTTACCAAAAGGATTTCTGGAAAGGACCAAGCGGCGGGGCGTAGTGCTGCCATCGTGGGCACCACAGGCCCAAATCCTGAGCCACGGCTCCACCGGAGGGTTCCTAACCCACTGCGGCTGGAATTCTGTCCTCGAGAGCGTTGTGAATGGCGTACCGCTAATTGCTTGGCCGCTCTACGCCGAACAAAAAATGAACGCCGTTATGCTGACGGAGGACATAAAAGTGGCGGTGAGGCCAAAGGCCAACGAAAATGGGTTTGTAGGACGAGAGGAGATTGTCAAAGTCACCAAGGCTTTAATGGAAGGTGAAGATGGAAAGAAGCTGCGGAGCCGTATGAAGGACCTCAAGGACGCCGCCGCAAGGGTCCTGAGTGAAGACGGCTCCTCTACGACGGCGCTGGCTGAGCTGGCTCTCAAGTGGACGAGCAAAAAGTAGCTCGGAATATAGAATGTGGGTTATTTTAATTTCCTGTATCATGATTGCATAATACTGGTCTCGGTATGTTTGAATTACACGTGCTTTCCAATTTCCATACGACAATCACTGTCTGGTTTTGCTTTTGCTTATAAAATTAATTAGGTGAGAAGTGAGGAGGTTGTGGGCACGGGTTTGCACACAGTGAGAGCAACATGTAGTTGAGCCAAAAGGGAGTGAGCCCAACTGCTTTGAAATATCGTTACCTCATAATGCAGTGGGGGGGAGGGGAGTAGGTGGCTGGCATTGACGTTGGGAAAGTACATTAGTAGATTTAATTAATTTCGAAAAACTAATTAAATAGAAAAGTAAGGGGAAATTAATCTTATCTCAATTAGAAGTGACTGCCTCTACTTTAAAGTGTGATATGCAGCCCAAGTTGACCATAAGCTATAATCTAGAAGCATAGACTCCCATGTATCTTTTTTTAGATTTTTTTTGAACACCATAGACTCCTATTTGGTAGTTGATAAGTGGGAGTCGCTAATTGATGACGGACAATTAATATCAACAGCGCAACAAGAACCCACTTTCTTTTTCTTTTTTTTTAGTATATTAACAAACAGCCAAACTAAGAAAGAAAAAGGAGGTGGACCTAATCCACTACAAAGGAAAATGCATGGGAAGGAAAGTAAATGAAAATGTAGGTCGAGTGAGATTTAAGTACGACTCAATATGTTATATGATAGGTGTAAAAATTTATATTTTTTTAAATTTTTTTAACCTTCCAAGAAGAAGAGGCTAGGATGACAGAGATAGTATTAAAGATGATATTAGCAATTTTTTAATATTAAACAATAAAAAATTGTTGGAGAGCTATAATCACCACTAAAGAGTCATCTTCCAAAATAAAGTTATTGAGCTTAAGAGAAGTTGCCAGCAAGAGCCTACAATTTTATATATACATATATAAACCGCTATTCTTTTGCTTTTTCTCTTAGATAAATAATTATTTTTTAACTTTATAGTCCTTTCTACCATTTAACTCTTGCCTTGACGGCATATATAAGACCAAGAATTTAGATAAAAATACCATTAAAAGAAGCGGATAAGGAATAGGACAATAGGAGAACTCAATTCTCTCCCAAATACCTAAAAAAAAATTCCCTCCCAAACTAACTTTGAAGAAGGGAGAAAGCGAGGAATTGGGAATCTTTGTCCTACGAAAGTGAGGATGAAATTCTTCTTTATTTTAAGAAAAAAAAACAATAAAAAAGGTGTGGAGGCACTGCCACAAGGCTGTGAGGAGAGGCACTCGAATGTGACATCTAACTACCAATTTGGAACTGAGTAACCCAATTTGGAACCGAGTAATGCCCACATTTTCTTTAAAAAAATTTATTTAGTACCTTGCTATATAACTTAAATGATGTGGTAATAAAAATTAATTTTTTAAATTAATAAGAGCTTAAAATCATCCCAATTATATAATTGTTTTGTAACAATATTGTAAATATCATTTCTGTTTTCTTGAGCGCCCAACAAGTCTCTCATTTGCATCATTGCATGAGAAGAATCTATTGAATTGAGTAATGTCATAGGAATCGTTTGTGTCACAGCACGTTGCATGCAGATTTCACTTCCCCCAACGTGTTTCGCATCCTAGGAACGCCATATAAAACTCCCTCATTGGTGGTCGGTCTCACGTTCTATAAAAGTTAAAAGTAATTATATATGTTACTTTTGATGTTTATTTTGTATCAACCAAAAGTGATGTAACTTTTAAAATTATCATTGAATTTATTATCGATAATTAGTAACTTTTGATCTAATGGTAATTTTAAAAGCCACATCATTTTTTGTTAACACAAGATAAATATGAAGAGTGACTTGTATTATTACTCTGAATAAAAAAATTTTATAATTAATGGTTTTAGTTACTATCAATAATATAAAGCCAACATAATATAGCGCAACGCTCTAACTTACGTAGTTATAAAGAAATTATTTATAATATTATCTTTCGCTCACTTATTTATAACACCGATTAAATAACAGATTTACTATGAACATACTTTTAAGACATTTATAGTCCAATTTTGCACCAAATTTAATTAATTAACTAATCAATTATTTCATTACACGATGGATGAGGATGAACGAAAATATATACAGAAAATTATATTTTTATAAAACATAATGTCCTACTTAGATGAGGTTCCTTGGCCTTTTTCATCCGCTCAATCAAACTTCAATAATTTTTATAGTAACCTGTAAAAGGTTCCACGTGGAGATGGCCTACACGGTCACCATCAGTTGACAACTTTTCTCCACCACAAAGTGGTGCATAATTGCAACCCAATAAGGTTCAAAAAATAAAATAATATCCTCTTAAGTACAGCAATAAGCATAACCATTTTTCAATAGGGTAATTAAAAATCACAGCTCAGGCCGAATGAACAATTCATTTAGTCTGGGCATTTTTTTTTTATGGTGAGTCTTACATGATTAAAAAAATATATTTTTTTATTTTTTATTTTTTACTCTCATTTAACCTTGGGCTGAATGACTATTCATTCAGCCGCCCAAGACTGATGAATATCACGACTCTTTCCAATAATTACGTGCTGATTTATTTTATAATAGGATTTCGTAGAGGACTGTGTCATGTCCACAATTTAGTGTCTCCCAAAAGCTGCCAATCTTGCCCTCGCTTCATCTACCCGGGTGCAAGGGCCACTAAGTATAACTTGGGATTTTAATATAATAATATAGAGAGTTTAATATGAGTCATAAAACTATTCCATATATAGAAGTACAGTCTAACTAATTATTAATTTTTTTTTTAATAAGAATTGATTTAAATATTAATTTTTTGTTTTTGTTTTGACAGAGGTCTAATGACTAGTTTAATATGTTATATTAATATTATAAATAGTTATTGGATAAAAATATAGTTTCTAGCAATAATTTTCCTTTCTTTCAAACCACCATCATCTAAATATTTTAATTTTTTAAAATTACATAAAAACCCAAAGGCATTTCAATTTGTCTTTAACTAATCTCTTGATCTTTATTTAATACCACATGCTTGACCATTGTAGAGCATTTCTTGATTTCATTTCATTTAAAAAATGCTATTTTTTTAAAGATCTTTATTGCTTATGGGCTCTTTTAATACTATTTTTTTTTAAGGAACTTTACTTCATTGAGGACTTTTACTACTATTTTTAAGGGAAGTTTTATTTTATTAGGGGCCTTTCTTTTTTTTTTATTGGGATGAATAAAATTTTTCATTCCAACACAAAGTTTAAACAAAAAAAAAAGGCACCGGCCTCGTTCTTGGGACAGTTAAGTGCGGACCACGATATGACATGTCTCTCTATTCCACACGGTCCACTACTTAAAAAGTTTTCCTTTTTCATCTTAAAGAACATAGAAAGGACAAGAAGCTTCAATTTTTTTTATTTGTTTATTAAAATAATTGTGACCGACAACAAGATCAAGAGGTCGGCATTCATTCAAATTGTTATTAGGAAGTCCCCTTTTCATTTTTTTGGACATCCTAAATCACTATCAAGTTGTGTGTCTGGAAAGATTAACGTACTAGACTCTTCTTTTAAAAACGATTAGGGCAAAATCCTCTATTATTGAGGTCATGTCTTCTTTTTTTTTTTTCTGATAAGATGTTTGCAATAAGCCAACAATTGGATTATATTTTAGCTGGGATTTGGCTCCTGTTAATATAACTCAAACACTGTCGACCGAGTGGCCGACTATTCTTTTTTACTTAAAAGGGAAATATCAAATTAAAGTTAAACCCACCCCCCCATTATCAAAAAGTTGTTTGAATTTTCAATTTTATTCAAACAAATCATTTTATCCATGTTTAGTTAATTTACCTAAGAAAATGCTTATAAAATACCAATTTCACGCTCAAAAGTTTTCCAATAAATAATAATAATAAAAACCTCCATGGCCCTCCACGAACATGGAGAGATCTCTGCGGAGAGCAATGGAGGGATCACCATAGTTGTCCATGGGGACCCTCCATGGCCATGGATGGCTATGGTGGTCAACTTTCATGGCTGAAAGAAGTTATGGCCATGAAAGGACCTTTATAGCCCCTCAAGAGCCATTGGAGTAGAGCGGAGAGAAGGCCATGCAAGCCATGGGCCACCTCTATGGCCAATGTTTTTTTATTCGGAGCAGGGAAAAAATGTTATCGGTGGCATTATTATCGAGTCTAAAATTTGAATTTTTTTTTAAAAAAAGTTTAAGGAATCTTTTTGGGCCAGGCAAAATTGAATATAAACTGATACGTATGGATTGGAGGCACATTGTAAGAATTCGTAGTTTACTCTTCAAGAGGGAATACCCAAAATGACCCTTCAATGTGACAATACCGTAAAGATAAAGCACAGCCCAGGCTGATGCTACAGTGCATCAGCTTGGGTCTATATGGTGGGTCTCAAAAAAAAAATTGTTTTTAATTTTTGATTCATGCCCAGACTGATGCACTGTAGCATCAGTCTGGACTGATGTGACTGATGTATATCACAGCCTATGACAATAATGGTCCCAGCTGGAATCATAGGCAATCAACCAAAGGTACCTTTTCAAAAAAAAAAAAAAAAAAAACCAAAGGTACAAGTGTTCCGATCACGTGACAAATGGGTGGAGTGAAAATGCTGACACCTCATTCGTAAAAAAAAATTAAAAAAAATGTTGATAGCTCTCACTTTTAAGATTCATCATATCATTATCCTATCTACGATTCACCAAGAGTCCAAGAGCCATTCATGTCAAAACAAAGTGAACTGTATTTCCCTTTCTCCTTTTCCCCGCCTTTGAATAAAAAAAATAAATAAACTATGTTTGTAACCATAGTATAAAGTTGCATGTTCTTTTATTGTTATGTTTTTTGAATTAACAGCTATAGAGCTTAGGAGTATCATACATTTGGCATACCAATTGATGTTCTCGTGACTCTCGTTTGTCGTGCAGCACTTATTTTAAAATTTAAATATATATATATAATATATATATATAATATATATAAATATATATATAAATATATATATTATATATATATAAATATAATTTTGTTTTTGGGATACCCTTTACCTTTTTCTAACTACTTAGTTTTTGGCTTTTACCAAAAAGTAAAAAAAAAAAGAAAAAGACCTACTTAGTTTCAATCACACTCAAAAAAGCGAAAGGCGAGCGAACAAAAAGAGAGCAGAATGATTTTAGAAG
Source organism: Betula pendula (assembly GCA_900184695.1). Lineage (NCBI taxonomy): Eukaryota > Viridiplantae > Streptophyta > Magnoliopsida > Fagales > Betulaceae > Betula > Betula pendula. The sequence goes on from FXXK01003009.1 coordinate 20,029, forward strand.
AGCCGTCAAGGATTGAATATTGAAAAGCTTAGAATCTTAGATATGTATCATCATTTTCATCTAGAAGATTAACTTACACACTAGCTTCCTTTTTGTTGTTCAAGCAAGTTATAATTATTTACTTTCTTTGCTTTCTTTTTTTTTTTTTTTATGTAATTACTTTTTTGCTTTTGGGTAGGTAAAGGTAACTCTTAAAGTGTTACGGTTTCAGAACTTTTGGGGACAAAGAAAATGAATAATTAATTTTACCTTTTTAACCTTTAATAATTACAATTTTTTTTTTTCCAGTGTTTTTTTATACGTATATACATACGCGTGGTTCTTCCTTTTCCCGATTCCATTATTGACCACCAAAAGACGTGCAATAGAAACAAACACCGGTGACCGGCGGTGGTGATGGTGATGGTACTGTAGTCGGAGAATGTCGGTAGTAGTTTTTGTTAAAAGTGACGCTCTTTGACAAATTAAGAGGAGGAAGACGTGTGGCAAGATGGATTGGATCGTACGGTAAGGAATGACCTTCAACTGTATGGAATGAAAAATAAAATATCTCTGAAGACTTTTTTAGTCATAGCAAATCAGCAATGACCTTCTTCCGTTCATATACATTAATCTGACGACTTATATGCATGCATGACACGTGCGCATAAAATGGGCCCTCACCATCCGCCTTAATTGACCAACGAGAATAAAAAAGAGAAGATAAGAAGATCTTTGAAGGCCACAGAGAAACTAATAGTAGGTGATCTCTTTCTAGAAGTTTTTTTTTTTTCAAGAAAATCAAATATAGGAAAAAATTATTAAATTAATCCCTACAGTTTGGCTCATTATCAAATCGACTCCCTGCTTGCAGAAAACAACAATAAACCCAATAAAATGTCTACACATAATGTAGAAAGGGGTAACTACATTTATTTCTTACTATTTTTTTTTTTTAAACAATGTTTCCCATTGTTTTAATTTTTGCTATATTTTCCCTCCAATCTATCATTTGGGTTGTAATGCCCCCCTTAGCAACCTTTTTTTTCTTTTCTTTTACAAAGCTTTTAATTAGATTTAGGATTTAATTAGCAAAAGACTAATATTTGCTAATATATATATATAACTGCAAATTTATTATTAAATTATGGGACCATACATGTGGTCTCATAATTCAATAATAAATTTCTTGTATGAAGATAAATAATAGATGATCAAGAAATGGATGTCTAGCATCTCCTTATATATAAAACTAAGGTGGTGGTTAAGGTTACTAGAAACAAATTTTGGAATTCATACTTATCTTATAATGTCAAAGTTTGAAAACACTTCTTTAAGCCAATTTTCATCACTTTCAAAATCTGCCCTTCTACTTTGATCAATCCCCAAGCCCACTCTACACGTTCACTTGGGCCTACCCCAAAAGCCTATTTCCCAAATGGAAACATTTCAAATTAAAAAAATAAAAATCCTAAAACTTTCTAAAAATTATTATATTTTGATCGATCCCATATATTTCCAAGCCATTCTAAAACATCTATCTATACCTTATTTGCATATATAAAATTTAAACTACACGAAACTCAATGATCCACATTGGGTGTTATTCACACTACTAATTCTATTGGGGTGTTTCCCTCAAGAAAAGGAAAAAAAAAAAAAAAAAAATCAATCGGTGTCAGGAGACTTAGGAGACCCTACTTTTTTATTTCATTATTATTTAATGTAATCATTATCTTACTTTAAAATAATAAAAAATAAAAAAAGAAGAAGAAGAGGAATCTTAATACCATCGCCTAAAAAAAAAATAAATAAATTAACAAAAACGTGGCTTCTCTATACGGATTCGAACCCATCCTTAAGGAATTCATTTATCTAATCCGAGGCTGACAACTGTTTGTCTTGACCTGATTTGCCAGCGGACCATTTTCCTTTGATGGTACTCGAGCCGGTCCCTCGAGATATACCTGCTCCTTAAAAAAACGGAGGAAAAAAAACACAAAAGAGCTGAAAAAGATCTCATAATCTCGAGATAGCCATTTTGGTGCTACAAGCAACGCAAAGAACATCCAAAATTCTACATTGTCATGCTTTTGATGTGTATCCGGCTATCGTGCCATAGCTGTTGCAAATTTAGCTTTTTTGATTGCGAGGAGGCCATCAATAGCGCGAAACGCCAATTTTCAGAACATGTCACATTCTACATTTATTTTTTCTATTTTTTTGGTGAGTGTAGACTTTGAGACAGTGTCACAGTGGTGACCAATAATTAAAATTGGGTCAGCTTAATAATACCCATAACTCTCAACACACGGCCTTGGATCCAGGTCTACTATGAAACTGCAAAGTTTCGTTGAGAATGAAAAACATCGGTCGAGTTGCCAATGGAGAAGCAGCTGCGAAGGGTATGTGTTACAGGAGGTGCAGGCTACATTGCCTCCTGGTTGACTAGCTAAGAAGCTTTGGACAAAGGATGTATTACTGTTCGATGCACGCTCAGAACTTAATACTATCTTTTTATTTTTTTGCTGTCTTTTAAAGGATGTAACTTTTTAATACAATCCCGAACCGGACCAAAATATCGGGTTTGAGTTTGGAGTTATTGGGTTACCGGGTTAACCGTTTATACCCGTTTGTTACATGTTAGCGGGTCAATGCCCGTCGGGTGCCTCAGTGACCGATAACCCGTTTTAATTTTTTTTTTTTTTTTTTTTTTTAAAGGCAAAACGTCACCGTTTTCACATGTCTTCCCATACTCTTTCAGTATTTTTATTTATTTATTTTATCTCTCTCCTCTCTCTCTTGCCCCCACTTCTCTTCGCCTCATTTGTTTGTTTCTTTTTTTTGTTCTATTTTTTTTTTCTATGAAGCTGTAGATCTGCCTCCTGAGGTGCAGTTGGTCAAACTTGCTTCATATTCTTCCGAAGCTCAAAAATCAGAAGTTCCTAATTTCCATTAATTTTGTGTGACACAATGTGCGTGTGTTCATGTATTTTGTTTTGGTTTCAGCTTCATCTGCCATTTTTCAAAGATACTGTTGCTGAAAAAAAAAATTAGTGAAGGAATAGCTAAAATGCTGAATTTGATCTAAGTATTTTGAAAAAGTGATATTTTAACTAAATAGAGAGATATTTTTTTAGATTATTTGGTAGTAGTTTGCTGTTGGGCTACATGGAACGCTCTTATATCGGTAGCAGTAATTTTCTTCGTTTTTTCTTAAATGTTAGGATTAAAACCTTTTATTTTCCTTTAAAATAATTTCACTTAGCCACCGTTTCATATCATTTTCGGAGGATTTGTTTTAACATCTATTTGTGACTTCTTTGAACACGATGGTATACATGTGTCTCCACACATGCTTATTCAAGGAGTGGGTCTTATAATAAACGAGTTTTCTTCATGATCTGCATGATGTATAGCTGATACCTAGGGATATTCACATTAGGTGTTGTGTCCATATGCCGGACTTTGAAATATTATATTTCTTTTTGAAATGGCATTACCTTGATTCTTTAAAGGGATGATATTAGATTGTGTTTTTCAAATGAATACTATGAACACTTTGAAAAAAATATATATACATTTTTTAATTGTTATTATTATTATTTTTTTAAAAAATATTTAAAACTGGTTAATCTAGGTCGCTGGTTGGGTCATTTCGGGCATGTGTCGGGTAAGTTTGACTTGAATCTCATATATCGTGTCAAACGAGTCGAGTAGTTTCGGTTGAACAATTCGACCTGTCACTAAACGGGTCGTTGTCGTGTCACCGTTCAACATAGCGATCGTGTCGTGCTCGACCTATTAACAACGGGTCGTGTTCGTGTTAGTCAAGCGAAATACACCCCATGAGGTTTTTTATTCTTATATCTATATTTTTTTTATAATTGTTTTGGTTTTATGCATTTTCATGTTGTATTACACTTTTTTTATTGCTTTTCAAAAATGTGATAAACTCGCTGAACTTAATAGACGTAATTTTATATGATAACACGTAACATTTCTGTGTCTTTATCAGTTACTTATTTTGTTTTTCATTCTGTTTCTCTCATTTGATTATGAGCAAATGGAGAATTCCCTCAACATATATGCCATGGTGAATCTATATATAATAGATGATATGTCGAAGGTAGGCCTTCTAAAGAGCTTTCCTGAGGCAGAGACAAGATTAATGTTGTTTCAAGCTGACATTTACGATCCTGATACGTTTGAGGATGCAATAAAAGGCTGTGAATTTGTTTTCCATGTTGCAACTCCCTTGCAACACAGGGAGGGCTCTCAGGTTTGCCACCATATACACAAATTATTTAGCACTTAATTAGTAGTTGTGCGAAAATCCTGATTGTTTATCGATCGATATTGTATTAATTACTGGAACAGTACGGAAACATAAGTGAAGCCACGATTGGTGGGGCAAAGAGCATTGCAATGTGTTGTGTTAGAGCAGGAACAGTTAGGCGACTAATCTACACAGCCTCTGTGGTTTCTGCATCTCCTCTGAAACATGATGGAAGCGGTTTCAAGGACTTGATGGATGAAACATGTTGGACGCCTCTCAATCTTTCATTTGCTTTCTCTAGTGATTTACTCAAGGTAGTTCATTTAATTTCTTACCATTAAGTTTTGACAGGATTTAACGAAACATCTTAACAAAGTGGTGAAATTAAAAAAATTAAAAGATTGATACAGTAAATTAAGAATTTTTAAATTTTGTAATAATTATTTTAAAATGCGTAGAAGTTCACGAAAGATTTGTGAAATTTTTCCATTATTTGAATATAACATTACAGGACTATACAGATTCGAAGACATTGGCAGAGAAAGAAATCTTAAGGTATGGAGACAACAAGGACGGTGGTGGATTAATGGAGGTGGTATCCCTGGCCTGTGGCCTTGTGGGAGGGAATACACTGTTATCATCCACACCCAGTAGCGCAGCTATACTAAACTCCCAGCTTACGAACATGGCCAATGAGCAGCGATCACTCAAGTTTTTGGAGGAACTTGTCGGCAAAATTCCGGTCGTACATATTGATGATGTCTGTGAAGCCCATATCTTCTGTATGGAGAAGGATTCAATCAATGGTAGATTCTTGTGTGCAAGCTCCTATGTTTCATCCGCAGAAATCGCCAATTACTATCGACAACATTACCCGGAGTTTCATGTAATGCAAGAGTAAGCATGCAGCTAGATCTATGATCTCCAATATTTTCTGTTTCATGAAGCTTTTTTTTAGCATCTAGAATTATTCTA